>RJWJ010011671.1:12214-43895 GCA_004363605.1 Indri indri | reverse complement strand
GAGTCTCACTCTCTTGCCTGGGGCGAGTGCCGTGGCGTCAGCCTAGCTCACAGCAACCTCAAACTCCTGGGCTCGAGCAATCCTACTGCCTCAGCCTCCCGAGTAGCTGGGACTACAGGCATGCGCCACCATGCCCGGCTAATTTTTTCTATATATATTTTTAGCTGTCCGATTAATTTCTTTCTATTTTTGGTAGAGATGGGGTCTCGCTCTTGCTCAGGCTGGTCTCGAACTCCTGAGCTCAGAACAATCTGCCCACCTCGGCCTCCCAGAGTGCTAGGATTACAGGCGTGAGCCACCGCGCCCGGCCCATTTTCTATTTTTTAAACTATGAACTCCATAGCACACACAAGAGAGTGCACAAAACGCATCTGCCCGAGTTAAATACTAACAGTGATAGTTACGTGGCCATCGGGGTACCCACCATCAGCATTAAGACCCTTGCTATTGCCCCCCACCCACCCACCGCAGCCCCTTCCTCTCGCCTAGACTCAACCGCGCCCCTAAATGTCGCAGAACCACCCAGGATCACATCCCTAAGTCATGCTACACTGTTTATTGTGCCTGCATTCAGACCTTTTAAAATAGGCTCATTCCATGTTCATTTTCCTAGAACTTATTTCTCCCACTAACATTCTATGTTCAAGATTCACATGGCTGTGCAGCTGTTTGTTTATTTGGGGAGGACCAATAGATCGTTCCCATTTTGCAGGTGAGGATGGTGAGACAGGAAGAGCTGAAGGAAGCTGCCCAAGTTCCCACAGGTAGAGCCAATTTGAACTTGAGCCTGTTGAGTCACCTCCCTAAAACTGTGCTCTCCCCTTCCCAATAGTGAGGAATGAGAATGCCGAAGTAGACGTCTTTGGAACCCACCCAACACACGCGCGCACACACACACACACACACACACACCATGCTCTCAGTGCCCGCCAAAATCCTTGGTCCTCTTCTTGATTTCCCCTGGTGACAGGGAGCTCACCATCTCACAAGAGAACATGCTGCCTTTCCCTGTCTCTTCCACCTGGGCTGCTTCAGGAGCAGTGAGGCCTCACTGCTGTGACCGGGAAATGTCTCCGAAGTGGAGGCTGGCCAAGGAGACCCGAATGCAGCTGAGAGAGTGGGAGACCAGGCGAGGGTGACAGGTGTTGGATATTTCCACAAGCCCCTCCCTCCAGCTCTACCCACCACCCTGCTCTGGCCCCCAGGAGTCTGATCGCTGTGTGTGTTCACCCCAGTCTTCCTCAATCTTCAGCTGCAAGCTAAGTTTTGCCAGTGGCAGGCCCTAGAGATAGGGGAACATGCGGGGGGTGGGGGAGGCAGGAGGGATTTATTCTAGCTGGGCCTTAGGTTGACTGTGTCCCTCCATGAAGGTCTCAGCTACTGCAGTCTCTCCAGTATCCCCGAACAGCTCCCTCCCTTGCCCTAACACACACACACACACACAGAATTATTCCTACTCTGCCTGCCCTGGGCACTGCCCCAGCCCTTCTGGATTTCCCCAAACTTTTGTCTAGAGCTCCTTAAGAAATGGTCCTCAGTTCCCAGAGGCAGGGCCTGAGCTCTCAGGACCCAAGGCCTAGAAGTTTCTCACCCTTGTCATCAGAACAACAAAAGGACATAGATCATGGAGCAGCCCACCCATTTCACAGATGGCAAACTGAGGCCCAAACGGTCTGTGTGTGTGTGTGTGTGTGTGTGTGTGTGTGTGAGTATATGACTCTGTGACTAGTGTATAGGTAAGATGATTTGTGTTTGAATATGTGACAGCACATGTGTCTTTGGGTATATATAATAACATAGAACATTCTTTTTTAGAGATGGGGTCTTGCTATGTTGCCCAGGCTGGTCTCAAACTCCTGACCTCAAGCGATTCTCCTGCCTCAGCCTCCCAGGTCGCTGGGATTTCAGGCGTGAGCCGCCATGCCTGGCTCAGGTCAGCTTTAAATGGCCTAACTCAGCGGTTCTCAAACTTACTGGTTTCAGGACATTTTAATTTTCTTTTTTCGAGACATAGCCTTGCTCTGTCGCCCTGGCTAGGGTACAGTGATGTCATCATAGCTCACTGCAACCTTACACTCCTGGGCTCAAGCAATCTTCCTGCCTCAGCCTCCCAAGTATCTGGGACCACGGGGGTGCACCACCATGCCCAGCTAATTTTTCTATTTTTTGTAGCGACAGAGTCTGGCTCTTGCTCAGGCTGGTCTCCAACTCCTGGCCTGAAGCGATCCTCCCGCCCCAGCCTCCCAGAGTGCTAGGATTACAGATGTGAGCCACCTCGCCCCGCCGGTTTCAGGACATCTTAACGCTCTTCTTGAAGACTCCAAACAGCTTTTATTTTTGTTTTATAAGGCATTAAACTTCGCTATATTAGAAATTAAAGCTGAGAATTTTAAATATATATATATATTCATTTTAAAATATCAATGGTGGTCGGGAGCGGTGGCTGATGCCTGCAATGAGCTATGCTGACGCCACTGCACTGTAGCCAGGCGGCAGAGCAAGACTCTGTCTCAAAAATAAAATAAAACAAAATAAAATAGCAATGGTAAACCCATCATGAATTAACATAACTAACAGAGTTTATGAAAAAATGTATTTTCTGGCATGCACCTATAAGTCCCAGCTATTCCAGAGGATCGCTTGAGCCCAGGAGTTTGAGGCTGCAGAGAGCTATCATGAGGCCACTGCACTCTAGCCCGGGCAACAGAGTGAGGCCCTTCCTGTTTCAAAAAGAAAAAAAAGTATTTTCCAATACGAAAAACGTTAGTGAGAGGAGAGACACTGTTTCACATTTTTGCAGACCTCTTTCACGTCCAGCTTAATAAAAGACACCTGGACCTCATGGCTGCCTCTGCAATGGGTCTGTTGTGATGGTACACACCATAAAACGTCTGGAAAACTCTAGCAGACAGTGGTGGGAGCATGAAGTGAAAAAGGCACAGAATGTCTCAGTATGAAAATTTGGCCTGGCAGACCCCTGAGAGGCTCTCAGGGACCAGTTCCCAGGTCACAATGAGACCTGCTGGGTGAACTTATTTAATGTTCGTGATGATACAATGAGACGGGTACCGGAATTAAATTATCGTCGTTTCACAGAGGAGAGAATTTAAAACCCAGAGAAGTGGAATTAACTTGCTCAGCCACACAGCAGTCAGTGGCAGAGCTGGGGTTCAAACCCCTGCAATCATAAATAAATTGCACGGTGTGAGGGCACTTTTCAAGGTTGTCATGTCCCCCGTCCAGGCGACACAGCCAGGAAGTGGTGTCAGGAGTTAGCAGCCAGTGAACCGAGCTTGAGTTGATACTCTGAAACCCTAACAAGTCTCCCTGGGGATAAATAGGGAACTACTGGCTTAGAGACCATCATAACCAGGCTATATGGCCTCTCTGTGCCTCAGTTTCCCTAACTGTAAAATAAGCCCAGTAACAGAGCCCATCCCAGAATGTGGCTGTGGAACAGAGGATCACGGAAATCAAGTGCTCCTTGTTAACCGTGACTGCCGTGAACAAGTTTGAGTGCTCTTGTGAGCCCGTGCACACGAGTGTTTCTATGTGCCTCAGTTTCCCCATCTGTCCAACCAGAGGCAGGCCCATGCTGGGAGCCCCTGACTGTCTGCCTAAGACCCCCATTCCATCTTCATTCCCCATGTTGGGGTCTCCTAGAGGCCTCTAAGTGCCTGGAGACCCCATGCCAGGCAGCTAGAGGAGGCCGCGGGGCACCAGAGAGGGCCCACGGGAAGGGGAGACGTAGGATCTCCTATCAGAGTAGGGAAGCCCCGACTTGGACACCTGGGTCCCCGTCCTCTGTGTGAGGTGCTACAACCCCCACGTACCCACTTAGGATCTCATGGGGAGCTCGGATGCGGGGGTTCCCGTCGCTGCCGCGGCGGGGGATGGAGACCAGAGCCCAGGATCCTGGTCTCTGGGGTGCCTCAGATAGCGGGGTCCCGGTCCCTCAGGAGGGTAGGTCTCGATGGCAACTTCTGGCCTTGTAAGGGAGGCGGGGCTTCAATGTGGAAGTCCCAGCCTTGCTGGGGGAGAGTACTGACACCCAGGAGTTCTCTGCTGGAAAGGAAAGGTCTCGAACGCCTGGATCTGCGTCCCTGGAGTGGCCGCCGACGTCTGAGTCTCCACTGCTGCAGGGGCTCGGGCGCGGGGGATCGGCCTTATCCGAGTGGCTGCCGGGGCCCAGGCTCTCTCGGGGGAGCCGGGGCGCTGGACTCCTCCGGAGGGGAGCGGAGACAGTGCCCGGACTCCTAAGCTCCCCTCCTGGGGTGGGGAAGCTCCGACTCCGAGGTTCTCATTCGGACCCTCGCTGTTGCCGTGGGGCGACAGGACTCGGTCCCCAGGGCAGTCGGACCCCACAGCCCGGAAAGGCGCGAGGGGCGGGGCGGGGCGGAGGGGCGGGGCTCCGGTAGACCCCGCCCCCGCCGGCGCTGTCCGCGCGTCTCCAAGTCCGCGAGGCCGCGGTGGGCACCGAGAGCCGGCGCCACAGCCCGCGCGTCCCGCTGCGCCCCGCATGCCCGGGGTCTATGGAGCGGCCCCTCCGCGCCGCCCGGCCGGCCCCACGCCGCGCCCGGAGCCCGCCCCGCGGCCAGGTAACTGGGCTGGTTGTCCTGCGGGCAGGGGACGCTTGGAGGCTGGCATGAGGGGAAGGGGGACTTCTGGGTCCTGGAGGAGTGGGGGGGCTGGAACTCTGGTGTCCTGGGGGCGGGGGTGTCCGGACGCCTGTATCCCGAGGCTAGGGGAAGAGGTACACGGATGCTTGGGTCCTGGGGAAAGAGGGGGCCGCGGGTCCTGGACGCCAGGGTCTGGGCCATCTGGACACCTGCTTGGAGACGTTTGCTGGGGACCTGGATCCTTCTGAGGGAAAGGGGTGTCCTGCTCGCCCGGCCTGGAGGAATGAAGACCCAGCTGAACACGGCCCCGGTTCTAGGGGATCTGGACGCCAGGACACCTGGGCCCCGCCGTAGGGTCCATCCTGAGGGCGTCCTCGGGCTGAGGCTCTGGCCGCTGCATCTGGGCCTGGGGCTCCCACGCCGGGGTCTTCAGGAAGTTGAGGCTGTGGGGATTTGGCGGCCCGGACACGTGTCGCCACCCCAAGGAGCTGGGGGGGGTGTCCCTAGGCAGGACATAGGATGGGGTCCCTGCCCTCTGCCCCCTATCTCCTTAGCCCGGCCGGGGAAATAGGCTCCCTGCAGAACCGGGGGGTCGGACGCCTGGGGGGATTGGGGGACGGGTCCCCGGGGCAGAGGGCTCGGGGGGCTGGAGCCGGGCGTGCCTGGTTCCGGCGAGGCAGCCGCCCCCCGCTCGGCTTGGGCATGCTTGGCACGCAGCGCGCGGGCCGGTCCGATCCGTATGCGCGCCGCGTGCGCCCATTGGTATGCGGGAGCCGGCCCGGCGCGGGCGTGAGGCAGGCGCGCTGGCGGGCGGCGCGGGGGAGGCGGCGGCGGGGCACGTCCTCACCCGGAGCGCCAGTCCCGGGCAGGGTAGGGTGGGAGCTGCGGCCTCTTACCGGGGCTTCCAGGAATGGGAAACTGAGGCATCCCCCAGCCGCAGGTCTTTGCTGGGACCCTGGGACCCCGAACCCCGCACGGACCTCAGTTTCCCTAGAAGGTCTCCCGAGGGCACTGAGTGCTGCCTCTGGCTCCTTCCCGCCGCAGGAGACGCGGGGCTCGGAGCCCGCCTGAGCGAGCCCTCCGGGAGATGGCGGCCCCCTACCCCAGCAGTGGCGGCGGAAGCGAGGTCAAATGCGGGGGAAGCCGCGGCGCCGGCGTCCCGTGGGACTTTCTGCCAGGGCTGATGGTCAAGGCCCCGCCGGCACCCTGGTGAGCAAAGCCCCGCCCCTCTGGCAGTGGCCCCGCCCCCAGGGAGGCGTCCCCGGGGACAGTTCACACCGATGTTCTGTCCTCATCCCTTGGGAGAACTCACACCCAGCTTTTCGCCCCGCCCCTGGGGACAGAACTGCTTACTCTGAGTTGCTCAGCGCCGTGCTGTACCTTTCCCCTGCGTCGCCTCTGGTCCCTTCCTCGGAATTCGTGCCCAACATCCTTTATCGCTCCCACTTCCTCCTCCCGCCTCGGAATTTACACCCGAGGCTCTGTCCCCACGGCCGCTGTCCAGAAGTCACACTCAGGTCTGCTCCCACCTCCAGAGTGTCGCATCCACTCCCAACGTCCTGTCCCGTTGCCAAGGCCCCAGGAGGCCTCTGTGCCCCGGGCCGCTGACGCCTCCTCCGCGCCGCCCGCCCAGCCTGCAGGCGCAGCGCAAGGAGAAGTCCCGGAACGCGGCGCGCTCGCGGCGCGGGAAGGAGAACCTGGAGTTCTTCGAGCTGGCCAAGCTGCTCCCACTGCCTGGCGCCATCTCCAGCCAGCTGGACAAGGCGTCCATCGTGCGCCTCAGCGTCACCTACCTCCGCCTGCGCCGCTTCGCCGCGCTGGGGGCGCCGCCCTGGGGGCTGAGGGCCGCCGCGCCGCAGGCCGGGCTCGGTGAGTGCGCATGCGCGGGGCGGGGGACCCTGCGCCCCCTAGGGCGAGTCGGTGCAGCCGGGATTGCCCTCGCCCGGCTCTCTGGCCAGGAGGGGGCTCGGGGTTTGGAGTTAACCAGAACCTTTGTGTATCCCTGTCAGGTAAGGTGGCTTCTCCTCTCCAAGCCTCAGTTTATTAATCTGTAAAATGGGCACAAGAGGTTGGGCCGATTTCGTGAATTCTGGTCTAAGCAAGGGCCTGGCAACGCTAGGGATCAGACCACCAGTCAAAGTTATGACTGTATTTTTATTGGAGATGAAGCATTCCTGTAACAAAAGGAAGCCCCAGCTGCACGGGCGGGAAAGAGGGGACCCGCCCTGGATGTCCCATCCACTAATAAGCGGGAGACCCCGCACCCAGACCTGAGGGGCCCCAGAGGGAGGGGTCGCAAGGACTCTGGAGTCTGAGTTTCCGGTTTGGGGGAGCACGAGGGAGACAGTATGATGTATCGGGTAAGATGGGGAGCTGCAGGGAGGCTCGCCCGAGTCCGTCTCCGCCGGCCACTCCCCGGCTTTGTAACCCCAGGCAGGTCGCCTCACTTCTCTGCGCCCCGTATTTGTGAAGTGGGAATGAGGATCGAACCTCCCCCAGGGGCGAGGAAGGGATCACCCAGGCAGTCCTGGTAAAGTCTCTGGCCGTGCCCAGCTCAGAGCGAGCCAGCGCGTGGCCAGGCTGTCACCAGCGGTGCCCTGCAGGGTTGCTGGGGGGCTGCGGTTTACTGAGCATCTACTGCGGGTCTGGCGCGGGTTCGAGGGCTGGGATCCAGCAGGAAACGACTAAAGTCCCTGCCCTGGAGCAGCTGGCATCCTAGTGGCCAAGATACAGCAATAAAGAAATAAAAATTTATATATAAGCTGTAATATGTAAAAGTAGAATACGTAAAATACACATATACACAGGTATCTAATTGTATCATTACTCAGACTTTATTACTGAGATCTAGTAACATTGTTATGTTATTATTATTACTTCTGTTTTACATCTAAGTGCTTTGCTGCTAAGGCAATGAATGGTGCCTTCACTCAGGTCTCTGGTGAAAGGGTCAGGGCACCCCAGGCTACCCCTGTCCCTCCCTGCAGGAGAAGGGGGTGTCCTTAGGGTGGGGTTGGAGGGTCTCCAGTTCCCCTCCTGCCCCATCCCAGGGAAGAAGGGGGAGAGAAAATAGCATTGATTAAGCTCGCAATAAATCACCATTTAAATTTAAATAATCCGGCTTCCCAGGCGGTAATTAGGCGAATTGACTGGCGCGGAGAGAATGCAGCATGAGCGCCGCTGATTACTGTCATTACCGCGAACAACATGTGCGCCGGCGGGGGATAAACATCTTGTCTATTGTCCCCGAGCTGGAGGGACGGAAAGGGGGGGCGCTAAGAGAGCCCCGCGGCGTCCAGCCCCCCATTACCCGGATGGGCATTCCGAGGCTTAGAGGAGGTAGGGGCCCGTGAGGTCACAGCCCAGAGGTGGCAGACCACGGACTTAATCGACCCCCGCCGGCACCAAGCGCGGCCAGCACGGTGTGCGTGAGTGCGGTACTGCGTGGACCCCGCAGTCCTCAAATTGGGAAATCAGGGCACAGGGGCATTTCTAGCTCTCCAGGGTCCCTAACAAGAGGCCAAGCACCTGCTTCCATAGTTCGGATGGGGAAACTGAGGACAGCCCCTTTAGCTGAAGCCAGAAAGCAAAGCTCGGTGCCCCACACTCTCCGAAGGGGAGGGGCGCCCACGCCCTCCTCAAAAAATAGTAACAATGGCCAATGCATGTGGCAGACACCTTGGTAAGCACTGTGTCCAAAGTCACTTGCTGTATGAGAGGGACTCCCATTTTACAGAAGGGGAAAGCTGAGGCCCAGACAGGTAAAGCTGTTTGCCCAAAGTCACATAGCCAGGATTGCAGCGCAGATGGCCCGGCTCCAGAGTCCACCTTCTAAACCACCCTACTTGTCTTATGTGTAGGTCCACAGGGATGGATCCTACCTTGTGCGGCCTCTCTGGGCCTCAGTCCACCATCTGTAAAGTGGGACAACAGGTGTTAAAGTCCTAGCCCTGAGCCTCTGAGTCTGGGGAGGCGACAGCCTGGATCTTATGTC
Source organism: Indri indri (assembly GCA_004363605.1). NCBI lineage: Eukaryota > Metazoa > Chordata > Mammalia > Primates > Indriidae > Indri > Indri indri. Next base: position 35,282 of record RJWJ010011671.1, on the reverse strand, counting down.
AGTATTCCTTGTTCTTTCAACAACACCCCCTGAATATCTTCCCCATGCCAGTCAGGCACCGGTCTCGGTGCTGGTGACACCACAGGGAACAAAACAAAGTCCTTGCCGTTGAGGGTGGGACCTCCAAACCTTACCTGCAAGGCCCCCTGCCCTCTCCCTTCCTGATCTCCTCCCCCCAACACTCGCCTCCTTGCTGTTCTTCAGAGAAGCATGTTCCTTACCTCAGGGCCTTTGCACGTGCTGATATTCCTTACCTCAGGGCCTTTGCACATGCTCACATTCCTTACCTCAGGGCCTTTGCACATGCTGTGATGTCCACCAGGAACTCCTTTCCCTCAAAATGTCAGGTCATCAGTAAGGCCTTCCCTCACCACTCATTAAACATGATGACACCACCCCTACGCGGCAGCACTCCCTGTCTTCCTTTCTTGCCTTCTTTCTTTCCATAGCACTTATTGTCATGGGAGACTCTGTATTCATTCCTCTTGTTTATTGTGTTACTGTGTGTGTCTCCCCCACAGCCCCTTGGTCACTGAGCCTAGACTCATGTCTGGGGCACAGGGAGGGCTCAATCATTAGTTGTTGAGTGGCTGTGGGAGTTAAGTGACCTGTGACATCTTGGATCACAGGTCAGCCAGTAACCTTTGAGCTGAGACTCCAAGGAGGTGTGGAGCAAGCTATAAGAAAAGCTGAAGAAAGTGTTCCAGGCAGAGGGAACGGCAAGTGCAAAGGCCCTGAGGCAGGCAGGATCAGCTTGCTGGGTGCGTGGCAGGGGGGATGGGCCATCAGGTGAGGCCGGGGGTGAACACACAGTGGTCAGTGGGGGCCGCGTGTGCAGGGCCTCGTGGACCGTGGTGACGATCTGGCTGTTACCCAGGGAGCCTGGAGCTGGGGAGGTGGTAAGAGCAGAAGCAGGGAGCCCTGGGGGGTGGCAGGTGCAGGGGTCCAGGCGGGGTGGGTGAGAGGTGGTCGGATGCAGGGGACGTGGTCAGGCCCAGCCAGGGACTTGCTGAAAATACATGCGGGTGTGAGAGAGAGCGAGGGCAGACCCCAGGGAAGCACCTGGAAGGGGTGGGTACCCTGATGTTATTTGTAGTCATACTGATAAGAATGGTGGCAGAACTCAGGTATTAGGCACCCACTGTATGCCCAGCTGTGTGCGCCGAAGGCACTTTCCACGCATGAACCTATTCTGATCTATCACTGGACCCATTTTGCAGATGAAGCTGAGAAAAGTATAGGCAGAAATGCTGTGAGCACAGCGCCTCCCCGGGGATCCAGGCACTGGGCGGTGTGGGGAGGGTCCCTGTCCCAGACTTTGCAGGGTGATGACGCCTGTCCTCGCTAATACCCTGTCAGAAAATACCCTCAGGGCACTTGAGACTCAGAGAATGGGAGGCGGAGGGGTAAGCCCTGGAGACTTGGAGGCGCCTCGGCTTCCCTCCTGCCCCTGGGTCCTGTCTCGCCACCTCTGCCCCTTGGTGCCCCGTCTGTGTGCTCGAGATGATGACTGGGGTTTGTCCGTGAGAAGGGGGACGACCTGGAAGTAGCGAGGTGCCTCCTCCGGAATTTGGGGGACGGACAGAGGGGTGGGGGCATTTTGAGGGGAGGGGAGAAACACAGGGGGGAGGCGGCGGGGAGTTGGTGGCACTGCGGAGGTGGAGTCGGGCAATAAGACACGTCAGTCAGTGATCGAGACAGACTCTGGGGGTCCTTGTCACAGGGGACGGGACCGTGTAGGGTCCCCGCAACACCCCCCCATCCCGACGCGCCCATTAACGCCGTTAATTGCGGCGGCTCAGTCTGACCCAGGCTGATCCTGGGAGAGTGAAAATGAAGGAATTAGCAAAAATGACAGGGGAAAATTGCGACAATTAGCAGGCAGCATTGTTCCTGCCTGTCACCCGGCTGGTTCTGAGCTGCATCTCGGGAGAGGGGTCCCCATCACCCCCCCACAACCCAATTATTGTTCCTGGAGCTCCAGGCGGGGGTGGAGGGAGGGGCAGCCTGGAGGCTGGGGGGGCTCCTGGGAGGAGGCGGCTGGGCCGAGACACTGGGGGGGCTGCGTGGGGGAGGGGCGGGGCCTCCCGAGGTGTTTTGATGGCCTGGTAGTAACAATAGTAATCACGCTATTAATGCCAGTCCCGCTCTGCGCTCTGCGGCCCCTGCTGTGTGCCAGGTCCGGGCCAGGCCCTTTCTGGCTGGTGAGCGCACCAAATGCAGTGCTCTTAGCAAACCCACTTGGCAGAGGAGGAAACTGAGGCACAGAGAGGTGACGAGGCTGGGCCCAGGGCACGTAGCCAGGGCTGGCACTGGGGCTTGATGCCAGACCTAGACCTTTAGCCCCACAGGAAGCAGGCACCGAGTTCTTCCCCTTACTCCCTGCTCGAAGCACTGGGCTTAGATGTCCCTTGGGGGATTGTCCTCTGCAGGGTCAGGGTCACCTGGGGTTCTGGGTGGGGACAGGCTCTGGGACTCCCAGGTCTCTGCCCAACCCTAGCACAAGGTCTGGGACCAGCTCCTGACTGTCGGGGGTGGGGCAGGGACCTATGTCTCATTCGCCATCTCTGTCTCTCCATCTCTCTTTTTTTTTTTTTTTTTTTTTGAGACAGAGTCTCGCTCTGTCGCCCGAGCTAGAGTGCTGTGGCGTCAGCCTAGCTCACAGCAACCTCAAACTCCTGGGCTCAAGCGATCCTCCTGCCTCAGCCTCTCAAGCAGCTGTGATGATAGGCACATGCCATCACGCCCGGATAATTTTTTCTATTTTTGTAGAGACGGGGGTCTCGCTCTTGCTCAGGCTGGTCTCAAACTCCTGACCTCAAATGATCCTCCCGCCTCGGCCTCCCAGAGTGCTGGGATTACAGGCGTGAGCCACCGCGCCCGGCCTCCATCTCTTTATATCTCTCTGTCTTTGTTTCCCTGTCTATCTCTGCATCAATTTCTCTATGTCTATATATGTCTCTGTCCTTATCTCTTTTTTTGAAAAAAAATTTTTATTGAGGTAAAATTTATATAACATAAAATTAGCTATTTTAAAGTATACAATTCAGTGGCGTTAAGTACAGTCACGATGTCATGTAACCATCACCTCTATCTAGGTCCAAAATATTTTCATCAACCCAAAAGAAGCCCCCAGGCCCATTAAACAGTCACTCCCATCCCCCTGCCCCGCCCCTGGCAGCCACTCATCTGTTTTCTGTCTCTGGGGACCTGCCTCTTCCGGACGTTTCACAGAAATGGAGTCGTACAACACGTGGCCGTGTCTGGCTCCTTTCACATAGCATAGCGATTTCAAGGGTCATCCACACTGCAGCATGTATCAGAGCTTCAATCTTTTTTATGGCTGAATAATATTCCATTGTATGGATAGACCATTTTTTGTTTGTTTGTTTTTGAGACTGGTCGCAAACCCCTGGGCTCAAGTGATCCTCCTTCCTTGGCCTCCCCAAGTAGCTGGGACTACAGAGGAACCAGCAAACCGTTTTCCACAGCGGCTGCACCATTTTGCATTCCCACCAGCAGTGTACGAGGGTTCCGATTTCCCCACGTCCTTGCCGACACGTGTCCCGGGGGGTGTGGAGTGGTATTTCATCATGGTTTCGATTTGCATTTCCCTAATGGCTAATGATATTGAGCATCTTTTTTCACGTGCTGTTGGTCATTTGCATATCTCTTTGGGAGAAACATCTATTCACGTTCTTTGGCCATGTTGAGGTGTCTTTTTGTTGTTGAGCTTGAACATCCCTGTGTCTTTCTCTCTGTTCCTTCACGCGTCTCTGTCTCTGTCTGTCTCTGCCTGTCGCTGTCCAGTCTGCCTCCTCCTCACCCCGCAGGGCCGAGTCACATGTGCCCTCCTTCGGCAGCCCCTGCCCGCTGGTCATTTCACATCACCTGTTCGGTTCTTTATAGCACTGGCCACAAATGAGAATTCTGTATTTGTGAGTTTCTGGCTTGTTGTTCATCTGCCCCTGGCCTGGGAGCCCAACGAGAGCAGACTGCGCTGTCCTGGTCACCTCTCTGTCCACGGCACTACCCAGGACAGGATCTGTGGCAGTAGGTGTTCAGGGAGCTTTTGCTGAGTGAATCAGTGAATGGATGAATGAATGAAGCCCTCTATGCAGTCCCTGGCCTGTCCCTCTGTCTCTGTGTGTCTTAGTCACTCTGTTTGCCTTACTCTCCCGCCCACCTCTGCCCCTCCCGACACCCCAGGTCTCTCTGCCACAGGGCCCCCAGTACCCCAAGATGGCTACAGGCCTGGGGGAAACAGAGGGAGATTTGTAAACTGATTCCGGGGGTGCCCCGGCCAGGGTCAGCGAGACCAACAGGCCCTGGCCTCATCCTTCCCTCTGTCCCCAGCCCCCGGCCGCCGGGGCCCCGCGGCGCTGGTGTCGGAAGTCTTCGAGCAACACCTGGGAGGACACATCTTGCAGGTGAGGCCCTTCCCTGCCTGCTGCTCCTTGCTGCCACCTGGTGGCCGCCTCTGGGGAACAGCAGCCTCTTCTCCAGCATCCGTCCCAAGGGGAGCACCAGAACTGGGGGGCGGAGTGCTGGGGCTCCCCCTTCTGCCTGCCCCTCCCTGGGGCCCCTGAAGCCATCTTCCCACGAGAACGATCCATCCCAGAGACCAGATTTCAGAACTTCTCTTACCACTCGGCAGCTGGACAGACAGACACCAGGTCCTCCCCTGCCCCCTCCCTGTCTGTCTCAACTCTAGTCCCTGGATGGCTTCGTGTTCGCCTTGAACCAGGAAGGAAAATTCCTCTACATCTCAGAGACGGTCTCCATTTATCTGGGTCTCTCACAGGTAAGGGGCCTCCAATGGGCCACCTGTACTGGCTCAGCCGCCAACCCCCTGGCCAGGCCCAACGCATGCCCTTCCTCTCCTCTGGCCTCACCATCCCAGCGAGAAAAATGGACTAGATAGGTGGTTCCCAAAGTGTGTTCCTTGGAACCCTGCATGGCACCCAACGTGGCTCATCCCCACAGACGGAGGAGCGTTATTAATGTCATTGTTTCTGCCCCAGCTCCTGCAGCCGGGGGCTGACAAGTCAAAGGAGGGCAGGCAGCTGCTGACAGCCCGTCCTGGGGGCCCCGGCTTCTCACGGCACCGCAGGCCTTGCGGATTGCTGTCGACTTTTGTCACTTGAACGAACCTTGTTGGCAGATGGGAAATTCGGGAAATTTAGTGCATTGGCAATTTCCTCTTTGGGGGCAGCTTTCCAGTGAGTCGTTGGAGATTTCTGGAAGAGGAAGACCCAAAGGGAGGACACCTTGGACAAGAGGAGGGGAGGGAGGGAGACTGGGAGACACGCTGGGAGCCGGTGCGTGGCGGGAGCCCAGAGCGGTGAGGGCTACTGGGAAGCAGTGGGGGGCATGGCCTCTGAGCGGGGACAGAAGGCCGGAGGGCCAGTGAGGATGCTGGGGAGGGAACGTAGTGAGGAGGAGGGAGGGGGTTGGGCTGGGGGAGGGGGCGAGAAGGCGGCTGCAGCGAGAGAGCTCTGGGAGGCAGCTCTGAATGAAACAGTGTCTGATCCAAAGACCCTAACTCTTTAAAAAGTTCGAAAGCCGGTCGACTGCTTGCGCTCTGAATCCCGTTGCTGCTGGGACATCCTGGGCACGGGGCAGGGCGCGATGGCTCGCTGTCTGCGGGCGGGAGGGAGCAAGCAGGAGTCGGGGGCAGGGAATCCTTGCTGATCTCTGTGTATGAAGCGAGAAGAGCCTAAGTTTGTATCCGCCTTTTAAAAATCTTTTGCGAATAAAAACGCAAGACTGGCACGAAGCGCACCTGCCCCCAGGCGAGCGACCTCACCGCCCTGCATTCCCCCCCGCCGCCGGCAGGTGGAGCTGACGGGCAGCAGCGTCTTCGACTACATCCACCCCGGGGACCACTCCGAGGTGCTGGAGCAGCTGGGGCTGCGGGCCCCGGCCCCGGGTCCCCCCACGCCGCCCTCCGTCTCCTCCTCTTCCTCCTCCTCCTCCTCGCTTGCGGATACTCCCGAGATCGGTAATTCTTAGGGGCCCCAAAGAACGAAGCCGAGGGTAGACTGGGGGACGCCTGGTGCACCGTATCCAGCCGCGCCTCGTTTACACAAAAGCCACTGTCGCCCGAGCTGTGCAGCGTCTTTGCAAAACGCATCAGAGTCTAAATGGAGGCGGTGAGACCTGGCTCCCTAAGATTGCCTGGCTCCCCAAGATGTGAGCTTTAGAAAGACCCGCCCCCCTGGCTGCCAAATGGAGGTGGGAGTGGCTTCTGAATTGGTAAATAACAGCAAGGCGGGTTTATTGGACATCTACGCTGTGCTGTGCCTTTAAGGACATAACTGCAGGCCTGGCGCGGTGGCGCATGCCTGCAGTCCCAGCTACTCGGGAGGCTGAGGCAGGAGGATCGCTTGAGGTCAGAAGTTTCAGGTTGCAGTGAGCTATGATGACGCCACTGCACTTTAGTTGCCACTGCACTCTAGTCGGGGGACAGAGCAAGACTCTGTCTTTAAAAAAAAAAAAAAAGTACATAACTGCATTGGATCCTAAGCACAACCCGACAAAGCAGGAACTATTATCTCCATTTCACAGAGCAGAAAACTGAGGCACAGCACACAGAGGTCAAGTTAATTGCTGCAGGTCACACAGCTGTAAGTGGTCGAGTTGGACGCTGGCCCTGTCTGTCCCGCTCCAGGGCCAGGGCTCCTAACCGTTCTCTCCAGTGGAAATTTCCACACCAGTGCTGGGGAGGGAGGGTACTGGAGATTACTCGACAGCTCCTTTTAGCTCTGAGATGTAGGGGGCCTCTGAGGCTGTCCTGTAAATAGGACTTTCCTATCTTGGGTTTGCTTCACATGAAAAACATCTGAGCCGGCAGCTGCATGCGCAAGCGTGGGGAGATGTCTGCGACATGCGCGGGACTGGTGGGGCGTTTGGCTGTGCTTGGACTTGGGCTGGACGCACAGGTCATCTGTGTGAGCCTATTTATAAGATCGTATTGTGGGGTTCACAGAATAATCTGAACTCGTGAGTCTTAATTGTTGCTATTCCCCAAGCCCCTGCTCTGTGCCAGGCCCTGTCTGGGGACACAGTAGTGATCATGACAGCCCCAGCCCTGCCCACCTGGGGCTCACAGTCCAGTGGGGGAGACTGACCTGTCCTCAGACAATGGCAACCGCAAGGGGGTGACTGACCTAGCCCGGGGGAAGGGAGGGCTTCCTGGAGGATGGAGCCAGAGAGGTGGCCTTTCTTCAGAAGGCCCTAGTGAGCTATGGCAGGCTTAGAGCAGGGGACGGACGGGGTGAGATGTGAGCTTTAGAAAGATTCAGCGGGCAGCCGCATACAGGGAGCTTACGAACTCGTGATCATGAGCTTGCGGGACCCACAGGCGTGTCTCAGACTGAGTGTGGCCGTGACCCTGTGGGTATCCCATTTCCAGTTGGCTCTGCGGGGGTGCAGGCACCATGTGTAACCTTCCTTCACTGTCCACCCCAGAGGCCAGCCCCGCCAAGGTGCCCCCGTCCTCCCTGGTCCAGGAGCGATCCTTCTTCGTCCGCATGAAATCCACCCTCACCAAGCGGGGGCTGCACGTCAAGGCCTCGGGGTACAAGGTGGGTGTGGGCGGCCTGGCCCCAGCCTGACTCCGAGTCCCCTCCCCTGGGGGGGAGGGCTCCTGCAGTCCCGCCAGCTATGTCCCAGGCCCCAGGGGGACTGAGGGGACCAGGCTGGTGGCTTCACTGGCTGCACATGGCTTGGGAAACCAGGTCTAGGAACTGGGAGCAGGGGTGTCACACACGGCCCCTTGTGCCCCAGCGCCTGTGGGTGACAGATGGAACCTGGTGGCCTGGTGGTCGTGGCTCTCCCGCCCCATTGGCCCTGGCTTGCCCCTCCTCCAATCACGCCCACCGCCAGCAGGTCATCCACGTGACTGGGCGCCTTCGGGCCCACGCACTGGGCCTTGTGGCCCTAGGCCACACGTTGCCCCCAGCCCCACTGGCTGAGCTGCCGCTACACGGACACATGATCGTCTTCCGGCTCAGCCTGGGTCTCACCATCCTTGCTTGTGAGAGCAGGTACCGGGGGTTGGGGGCTGGATGGGGGCACACAGGAGACCTGGGGGGGTGGGCCCTGGAGGTGGAAGAGCAGCAGGGGGTGGGGCGAGAGGGGAAGTTAACAGTGAAATAGTCCCTGTGCTCTGAGCGTCTCCAGAGTGCCTGGGTCTGGCCAGCTACCATCTGCCTGAATGCTCACAGCCACCCTGGGAGGGACACTGTTATTATGCCCATTTTACAGAGAGGAAAACGGAGGCCCGGAGCCAGGGTTGGAACCCCAGGTGACTCTGGATCCGACTCTACCTCTCCGCCACCGTGCTCTCAGAATCCTCCTGCCCTCCTCTCTCTGTTGCCCCAGAGTCAGCGACCACATGGACCTGGGGCCCTCAGAGCTGGTGGGCCGCAGCTGCTACCAGTTTGTCCACGGACAGGACGCAACCAGGATCCGCCAAAGCCACCTGGACTGTGAGTCATGCCTCCACCAACCGCCCCCAGACCTGAGCACCCCACCGCCCAGCTCGCTGGAAGTCCTTCTTAGGGCTGGCCACAGTCCTTCCTGCTGCACCGCCAGCTCCAGGGGCTCAATTCAACACAGGAAGAGCAGCAAGGAGACCCCGAGCAACAGCTCAGGGTGGGAGCGGGAGCAAGGGGACTGCGGGGACTTTGACCCACCCTTAAGAACCTAGGTGGCCGCGATGCTGAGCTGCGTCCCGGTCTCTCTGACTCTGGCTCTCTCTTCCCTGCTGTCTTCCCCTTCCTGTCTCCCTGTGCTCCCCCGCTGGCCTTTCTCTCCCTCTCGCCTGTCTGCTCCTGTCCACCTGTCTGTCTCTTTCCGGCCGCCACGCCCCCACCCCCACCCCGGGCTGGGCCCAGTGCTGGACAAGGGTCAGGTGATGACTGGTTACTACCGCTGGCTACAGCGCGCCGGGGGCTTTGTGTGGTTGCAATCCGTGGCCACCGTGGCTGGGAGCGGGAAGAGCCCCGGGGAGCACCACGTGCTCTGGGTCAGCCACGTGCTCAGGTGAGGGCCGCGCCCCAGCCCTCCCACCACGGGCTCAGGGCCCAGCCACTTTGACCCCCTCCCAAAGAGTCTGCCGTCTCTCCCCTCCTTGGGCGGGGGCTCTTCCAGGAGGGTTTCTAGAATAGGACAAGCCCAGAGGGGTCTGCAGACATGAAAGGGACAGGGCACAGAGAGGCCTAGGGGTAGAACGAGGGGTCTCCATCAGGAGACGGAGTGGCTGGGGGCAGGGGGACAACACCTTTGAGGGAGGCAGGAGCAGGTTCACAGCGGCCACAGCCCAGGTCGAGGGTCTGGACCTGATTCTGGAGCACTGGGGAGCCATGGCAAGCTCTTACCAGGGGAGGCCACAGAGCAGAGCAATTCGTGGGAAGCAGCCAGAGGGGGGAAGGGCACTCCCAGCAGGGGGCGCAGCAGAGGCAAAGGCTCCGAGCAACAAACAGCCTGACCTGTCCCAGGAACGCAGTTGTGCTTGGGGACAGAGTAGAAAGTCGTGAGAGATAAGGCTGAGGATGACTGCAGGGACTTTTCTCTCAGGGGCGCTGGGGAACTATAGAAGGCGTTAGAGCTGGAGAAGGTCACACTCGAAATCTGTTTTTTTGTTTGTTTTTTAAAGAGACGAGGTTTTGCTGGGTTGCCCAGGCTAGATTCGAACTCCTGGGCTCTAGCGATCCTCCTGAGTAGCTGGGACTGCAAGTGTGCACCACCGTGCCCGGCTCCAGTCTAGCTTTTAGAAAGATTCCCCTGGCTCCCATGGAGAGGAGGAACCGAGGGACAAGACAGGCACTGGGGGACCAGGGAGGAGGCTGGGGCAGGTCCTGGGGATGCGGGACTCTAAGTGTGGAGGAGGGAGGCGGCCACCTCCTGCCCAGGTCTCCAGCCTTGCTGGGCCTGGGTCTGGGCTCCTGAGAGGAGCAGCAGGTTTGGAAGGAAGACGCTGAGGTCAGATGAACATGAGGTGCCAAAGGACACCCAGGCACTGACATCCAGGTGGCCAGGGGCCATACGGGTCTACCCTCAGAGACAGCAAGCCTGGGCTGGACATCAACTTGCATTCTGGGTGTCTGGCGATGAGCCCTTTAAGGGCCCCAGGCTGGGGGCTCCACATTCACTGGCGGGGGTTGTCTACACTGGCAGAGGGGCAGGGGAAGTCTACACTTACCACAGACTGGGCAGCCCAGGAAGACCCCTGGCCCCCAGCCCCATCTGTCTTGTCGCCAGTCAAGCCGAGGCTGGCCAAACACCTCTGGACACCTTCCAGCTGCCAGCCAGCATGGCCCGTGAGGACGAGCCCAGCCCGACGCCAGAGCCCACAAGTAAGCCCCACCTCGGCCCGGGAAGCTCCGAGGAACCCCTGGGAACTGCGCGGTCTGGTCCAGAAGCCGCTAGCCACATGTGGCCACTTATGTTAACACGAAAATTAGAACTCCGCATCCTTAGCCATGATCACCACATTTCACGGGCTCAGTGGCCACATGTGACCAGTGGCTGCCTCGTGGGACGGTGCAGACATAGAACATTTCCATTACCACAGAAAGTTAGTTCTATTCTGGAACATTCTATGGAACAGCACAGGTCTAGACCAGGGTTTCTCAGTCCCAGCCCTACTGACATTTAGGGCCAGGTGATTCTCTCTTGTGGGGGGTGTCCTGCACTCTGTACGATGTTTAGCTGTGAGATGCCAGTGGTACCCTCCTCCCAGTTGTGACAATCAAAAATGTCCCCAGACATTGCCAGGTGTCCCCTGGGGTACAAAGCTCTCCCATCTGAGGACTCTAGTCTGGCCTGCTGAGCACAGCTCCATTCCACAGATGGGGAGACTGAGGGCTAGGGACACACACGGTGCCCTCAGACTCTTCCTCTTGCAGAGCCGGAGCCTCCAGCGGAAGGGAAGCAGGCTGTGCCCCCGGCCAAGAACGAGGCCCCCCAGACCCGGGGCAAACGCACCAAAGTGGAGCCCGGCCCAAGGGAAACTAAAGGCTCGGAGGACAGTGGGGACGAGGAGCCATCCAGCCACGCGGCGCCCCCGCGGCCCGAGTTCACGTCTGTCATCCGGGCGGGGTCCCTGAAGCAGGACCCGGCGAGGCCGTGGGGCCTGGTGCCTCCCGGGGACCCCTCTCCCGCCCTCCTCCACGCGGGCTTCCTGCCACCGGTGGTGCGGGGCCTGTGCACGCCGGGCACCATCCGCTACGGCCCCGCCGAGCTGGGCCTAGTGTACCCGCACCTGCCGCGGCTGGGCCCGGGCGCCGCCCTCCCCGAGGCCTTGTACCCCACCCTGGGCCTGCCCTACCCGGGGCCGGCGGGCGCCAGGGCACAGCGCAAGGGGGACTGAGGACTGGGAGAGCTGGGCCCTGAGGGACAGCTGGGGCCCCGCGGGGACAGGGACGGGGGCGCTCCCCTGTCCCCTCCGTGACAATTAAACGCCTGCTCCGTGGGCAGCGCCTCGCTCCATTTCTGTCTCCTCCTCGGGTCTCCACCCTCCCTCCTCCCTCGCTCCATCCCCTCCAGGCCGCCTGCCCCAAGTAACACGCACCACAGGCATCTGCAGCGAGCAAGGGTCAGCTTTTAATGTCCCAGTCCTCACTCGTGCGGTGGCCGGCCCGCCTCGTCCGGCCCTTCTGCGGTGGCCGTCCCGTCGTCCTCGGGCACCAGCTCCACGTCCAGCTCGAGCTGGCCCATGTACAGGCCGACGGCACAGGCCCAGAGCAGGCTGGCGGCCAGCACGGCGCCCACGCCCGCGGCCGCGCCCCCCAGCGTCAGCTGCATGGGCCCCCGCAGCGCGGCCAGGCCCGCGGCGTACGAGGCGCCGCCCCACACCACGCACAGGCCGCCCAGCAGGAAGAAGCCTGCGGAGGAGGCGGCGGTCAGTGCTGCGGTGGCGGTCGGGGTGGCACAGGGCCAAGGTCAGGCGTGCCGGGCGGGTCTGGGGGACGGGGGCAGGGGCAGGGCCATGCCGGGCTGGGCCAGCATGCGGGGCCAGCTAGGACCTTCATCTTTGTTGAGAAGTCAAACTGGGGGGCACAGCCATGCCCCGGGCCACCCACTCCGGTGGTGTGGGGACGCTCAGCAGGGGGCGGGGCGTCTTGGGATGGGGCAAGGACGGGGAGTAACAGTTCCCCTTACTACTGGGGATGGGAAGGGGCAAGAGGGAGTCCACCCTCACCAGGGCTCTACATGGCCCGGTCGGGGAGGGAGCGTCCACATTCTCCGGTGGGGGTGAGAGTGGGGGGTCTGCACTCACCGTAGGCAGCTTCCCGACCCATGTCGCTCTGCATGAAGGAGATGACGCCGATGCCCGATGCCAGGAGGCCATTGCGGAACCAGGAAAGGAAAGCTGGAGGGAGGGGGAGATGGGAGCATCAACGTCACCCCAAAACCTGCCTCCTAGACCCCCTCAGCCCAAATTGTCAAACTGTTCCCCCGTCCACCCCCGCCAGCCACTAGGCAAACCCGCCCCAAATCCTCACTTCTTCCAGAAAGCCCCCACCGAACCCCATGCCCCCCTGTTCTCTTCCCCAAACTCTGCAACACCAGAGATTCAAGACGCTCTCTGCAGATTCTGGAGGACACCGTAGAACCAAAGTCGCAGAACCTCAATCCGAGGACAGGACATGCCAAGGGGTCATCTTGGTCAACCGCTCCGCCACGTGCATCCCCACGACCTACACTTTCACTTCTTTTTCAGAACTCGGGACAAACTGTTTCCCCAACCCGGCCTCTCTCCGGCCTCCCCCTTCACTTCCCTTAGAATGCCACCACCTCCTACCGGGTATGGCCTGTGCCGATCCCATCCACGTCCGCCCGCATTCAACTTGCGGTGCCAACGCATTGGCATCCTTGCAACGCCTCAGCCCTCCCCATCCTACCTAGGCGCCCGGTCGGTTCCAACCTGGACCAGCTCCCCATAGGAGGCTCCTCCCCCCTGCAGCCTAGATCACCTCCCCTCCAATCAGCCAAGAGCTTTCCTGCTGTTGGTTGTCCCCTGTTCCAATGCGGGACGTCCCCTCTCCTGCGGAGATCCACACTCGAGCTCTACGCGGAGTGGTCGCCTCTGCAATCCGAACGGACCCTTCTTGCTGCAACTCCCCCACCCTCGGCGCTCTCTGGAAGCCTCTGTCATCCAGGCGGGCGCAGTTCTGCAAGGCCGCCTCTCCTGGCCAGACCACCCCATCCCGACTGCGCCCCACAACCCGGACTCACCGTCCCCGCCGCAAGCCCTTCCCCGGTGCGGGCAGCCTGCGCTTCCCGGCGCTCGCACGGAACCGGGCTCCCAGCAGAGCCCGGGCCCCGCATCCCGCAGCAGGCCCAGCCGCATCGCCCACGCACACGCGCCGGCTGCTCGGCTCTCCGGACCCCTCCCCTCGGACAGACCCCAGCCCCTGACACAGACCTGTCTCGTGTGCCTTCCGGAGGAGCCAAGCGTCCGCGCGATCTAGCTCGGACACGGGGGTAGGCGAAGCCCCGGCGCGGAGGCCGTGGCCGGGGGCGAAGGACCCCCGGGCGCCCCCGCTCCGGGGCCGCTGAGGCGGCAGCAGCGACCTCCGGAAGCGGAGACGGGCCAGGCGGGCGACCCGAGCCCACCACCAGCCTCCTCCCATGGTTCGCACTACGGCCGCCGCGCGCCGTACCGCCCCACGGGCCGCCCGTAGGCTCCAGTTCACGTCACTCAGGATGATCGGACTGGCCATTGGTTTTATGCCTGCCACTCATAGCCGGCTTGCCCTGTCCATTGGTCGCAATGGTAACAATTCCCTCCTCTGTCATCTATGCCGGTAGTGCGCGTCCCTCTTTGGTTTTGCCACTGGACTACGAAACCCAGTGTTCATTGCGCCCGGGGAAGGCTGGTCTTCGCAATTCGTGGGCGAGATGTCTGCTGGGACTTGTAGTTTTTGTTAATAACTCTGATTCCAATGGCCAGAGAAAACAAAACTTGGGATGCTTAATATAGACCCTTTGCAAAATCACGTGGAGCTCAGAGACGAGAGTAAAAATCACCAGAAATCTCACCAAGGAGCGATTACTCCTAATTTTTTGTTGTTTTCTAGTCTTTTTTCTATGCAGATGTAAAATAAGATACTATTTGACAAATTAATTTTTTCCATATAACAATATATTGTGAACACTGGCCCGTGGCGTTGGGAATATTTTTCCGTGGCAGTTCTTTAATTTTAAAATTATTATTTATGTTGAACATGATACCTAATGCAGGGTCTAATGAAAAATAATTCCTGGCCAGGTACAGTGGCTAACGCCTGTAATCCTAGCACTTTGGGAGGCCAAGGCTGGAGGATTGCTTGAGGCCAGGAGTTGGAGACCAGCCTGAGAAAGAAAGAGACCCCATCTCTACTAAAAATACAAAAATTAGCCGGGTATGATGGCGCACGCCTGTAGTTCCAGCACTCGGGAGACTGAGGCAGGAGGATCGCTTGAGCCCAGGAGTTTGAGGTTGCTGTGAGTTAGGCTAACGCACTCTAGCCCGGGCCACAGAGTGAGACTCTGTCTCAACAAAAACAATGCAAAACAAAAATACACCATTTTATATAAGGGACTTGAGCATCCGTGGATTTTGGTATCCGCTAGAGGTCCTGGAACCAATGCCCCCTACACGTGCGCACACACACGCACAGAGAGACACAGACATAGATATGTATAGACACAGATGATCTCGATCTAGATAAGCGTATATAGGGACACAGAGTTAGATATGTATATATCGACCTAGATTGAGATCTATCTGTATCTGTATATCTATGTCGCTCTCTGCAGCTACGTATATATCTTATTGGCTCTGGTTCTCTGGAGAACCCTAATACAGTTGTTGCGTTTCTCCAGGTACTAACAGAGTAGCCAAAGTTGTGGCCATTTCTTGATCTCAGTCGCTTAAGCTGTCATTTTGATCAAATGACCAGCCACACTTTGCAGCCCCCAGAGGGCCACTCGCGAACACCGAAGTTGTGCTTCCTGCCCGCCCCGCCCCCCCGGCCTCCGAGATGCAGGCGACACCAGAGTCGGGGCCGTGCAGGAGATGCGTGGGAGAAAGTGGCTGGGAGGGAAGGAACCGGAAGGCCCGGGGGCCTGAGGGACAGGGAGAGCCCCGCGACCTTCCCGGAGGAGGAGGCTGAGGAAGGAAGTCCCTTCGGCCGGAGAGGCGCCTCTCGAGGCCGCCGAGTTGGCTCAGAGCGCAGCGGGGACCGCGCGCAGCTGGCATCGCGCACAGCGGGGACCAGGCAGCCCACGCGGTTGACATTAGCGCCGCCTACTGGCCACACGGTGGAATTGCAGTCCCCTTCCCTTTGACACGAGGCTGCTCACGTGACTCGAGTGAGCCCCTGAAACCGAGCGGAAGTGAAGTCCCCGAGGACGCAGTGAGAGCTGGCGGGCGCTTCTCCACCACCCGCCACCTGTCGGGATGTTCCAGGGCAGGAGCCTCAGTCCATCGGGTCCCCCCAGTGGCTATGATGAGCAGAATGTTCTGCTGACCTGTAAGGGAGAACCACACTCAGGCTACTTCAAGCCACCGCGATCTGAGAGTTTGTGTTTCTGCAGTTGTTCTTCCTAATACAATTGATAGGCTCCACATTTTAAAAAATTGTTCCGTAGTATTAGTAAGAGCTCCTTGCCAGGCTCACGACGTGGGAAACACCGCTGACGGGAAAAAGCAGCTCATCTTCCCTGAGTGGGTCTTTTGTAAATATCCGGGTCCCCTAACTCCAGTAAAATGATCATGTGGATATTACGTCATGGCTGTGTCTCATCTCTGGGCAGAAGCTTGTTTAAGGCTAAGGGATGATCCAGGGATTGTCAGGAAAATGACTTCCAAGAGACGTCCAGAAGATTTTACGGCTAGGCGTGAAATACCCACCAGCAACAGTTGTGGCACACATTCCAGAGTGACCACAAAGGACATCAGTAAATTGCAACCAATTCATTAGAGCCTTCACTGCCCACGTCACCTGAATCAGTTGAAAGAGCAGGATGATGGCTTGACTGGTGAACCCCAAAATATATGTCCACATCCTAAGCCCTGGAAGCTGTGAATGGACTGTACTTGGAAACAGGGTCTTTGCAGGTTAATTAATTTAAAGATCTCAAGATGAAAATATCTTCGTGTGGGCCCTCAATCCAGTGACTAAGCATCTGTGTAAGAGACAGAAGTCACAGACACAGAGGAGAAGGGTGTGAAGACAGAGGCGGAGAATGAAGCAATGCAGCCACAAGTTCAGGGATGTCACGCAGCTGCCGGACACTGGGAGGGACATGGAAGGACCCCCCCTCTAGAGCCTTTGGAGGGAGTGTGGCCCTGCCCACACCTTGATGTCAGACTTCCAGCCTCCAGAATAAATTTCTGTTGTTTTAAGCCACCCCATTTGTGCTTATTTGTTACGTTACAGCAGCCCTAAGGAAGCCAGTAAGAATGGAAGGCCAAAGTGGAATTCGGAGAAATCAGTCCCCCAGGTTCTGGTAGAATCCGGGCTGGGGGCTGGTCTGCAGGAACGAAGGCCAGCTCTACAGCAGACAGAACAGCCAGCATTTTCCCCTGAGCAAGCAGACCCGGGAGGTCTCAGAGGCAGTGTGCAAAAGTTCTGTGAAATGAGGACGAGGCATTTGGGCACAGAATTCCCCAAGCAAGGGGCTCCCTGACCAACTTGGGGACCAGCTGCACTTCAGGGCCACGGCAGCAGACATGGCTCAAGTCCCTCCGGTTTATAAAAAAGTTTGCAATCGTGATCCCAGCGGTATTGAAACAAATTTTTTAAATGTATAGTAGGCCGGGCGTGGTGGCTCACACCTGTAATGCCAGCACTTTGGGGGGAGGCCAAGGCAGGAGGATTGCTTGAGGCCAGAAGTTCAAGACCAGCCTGAGCAAGAGTGCGATCCCGTCTCTATAAAAAAAAAACTTAAAAATTAGCCAGGCACCTCTAGTCCCTGCTACTTGGGAGGGTAAGATAGTGTAGCCACTGCGGAAAACAGTCTGGCAGTTCCTTCAAAAGTTAAACCATTCGGCCATAAAAAGGAAAGAAGCTCTGATACGTGCTACAGTGGGGGATGAACCTTAAAGCATGATACTAGTAAAAGAAACCAGGCACAAAAGGCCACATATTTTTTGATTCCACTTACATGAAATTTCCAGAATAGACAAATCCACAGGGACAGAAAGCAGGTTAGTAGTTGCCAGGGGAACGGGGAGAGGAAGGAATGGGAAGTGACTGCTTAATGGGTACAGGGTTTCCTTCTCGTGCCATGAAAATGTCCCAGAACTAGATAGAGGTGATGGTTGCGCGACATTGCGAATGTACTAAATGCCACTGAATTGTTCGTTTTACAAAGGTTAATTTCATGTTATGTGAATTTCACCCCAATTCAAAAACATACGAAATGTTGGGAAGGATTAGAAGCAATTGGAACTCGAATATGCTGCTGGTGGGAATGTAAAATGGTGCAACCAATTTGGAAAACAGTTTGGCAGTTTCTTAAAAAACTAAACGTACACCTGCCCTATGGCTAGCAATCTCACTCCTATGTACCCATAAATTAACATCCGTGTTCAGAGACCTACATGCAAATGGTTTTTGGGTTTTTGTTGTTGTTTTGAGACAGGGTCTTCCTCTGTTGCCTGGGTAGAGTGCAGTGGCATCACCATAGCTCACTGCAACCTCAAACTCCTGGGCTCAAGTGATCCTCCTGCCTCAGCCTCCTAAGTAGCTGGGCGTGTGCCACCATGCCTGGCTAATTTTAAAAAATTTTGTAGAGATGGGGTCCTGCCATGTCGTCCAGGCTGGTCTCCAACTCCTGGGCTCAGGCAATCCTCCTGCCTCAGCCTCACAAAGTGCTGAGATTACAGGTCAGGCCATGCATGCAAATGTTTATAGCAACTTTATTCATAATAGCTCCAAGCTGGAAATGGCCCAGTTTGAAGCTATTGTGAGTAGCAGGTACGTGGATGCCCAAATGTGCATCCGCCCAATGTAACACTACCCTGCAATCAAAGGAGTGAACTACTGATACATGCACCAACCTGGATGCCAAAGCAACAGAAGAAGGAGACATACCAGAAGAGCGCTTGCCCCTGGGAGGGTGAGGGCAGGGATCGAGCAGGAAGGCGCGGGAGGGAACTTTCTGTTCTGCATATTGACAGGGCTTTGAGTTGCACAGATGTATGCACTTCTCAAAACTCAACCAGTCAGTGTACACATAAAATTTGTGCCTTTCGCGATATGGAAATTTCACCTAAAAAAAAAAAAAAAGGAATGAAACTGTGAATAAATATTGAACTTTGGTTAATGATACACATACTGAGGGAGCTGGGGGTATGCTCTGATGTCTGGAACTTACTTTGAAATGCATCAGCGCGTGCGACGGAGGAGTGGACGGAGGGATGGGCGCGTGGCCAACCGCATGATAAGGTACACACACTAAGACGTTAACGCCTGTGGAACCTGGGCAGTGCATCGGGCAGGCACCTCAGGACCTGGACTGTTGTTGGTCCCAGTGCCCAGGTGATCTTTGGCAGTGGAAGGCTCTCCACACGGCTTCTGGCCTCACTCTCCAGCTAATGCCTCCCTCAGCCTCTGTGTTTTCCTCCAGCCGTGAGGCTTCTCGGGGCTTCACATGCTTCCTGAGTGACATCGTCCACCACTGCGGTTTTAATGAGCGACTCCATGGAGGGGCCTCCTGCAGCCTCCAGCCCAGAGCTCCAGGAGCACGGCTGCACCCAGCCCTTCCCAGGACGCCCCCCACCCCAGGCACCCATCTCGGCAAGGGAGCTGCCCCCTGCCGGCTGCCTCAGACACCCTCTCTGTCCGTCGCCACACCTAACCCGGTTACCAAGTCCTGTCTCCTCATGCCCCGAGTCTCTAAGCCATCTGCTTAGAGATCTCTTAGCCATCGGCCCCCGCTACGGCCTGGGCTTCAGTCACCTGTCATCCCACCAGGCTCTCTGGCTCCTCATCTCCTATTACCTGGCCAGAAGGAAGGTTCTGGACTCCAAGTGTGGGTTCTGGACTCCAAGTGTGATGACCTTCAAGCTCTTCCCACCCCAGATCTCTAATGCAGGACATGCCAACCTCCCCAAGTCCAGGCGATGTCTTCCTTCCCCTCATGGGCCTCGCCCAGCCAGCCAGTCACCTCGACTGTACCCCAGTGCTGGCCAGTCGTGCAAGCCCCAAGCACTGCAATGAAACGATGGCGGTGCCCTCCCAGCTCAGCCCCAGGACAGTGGATCTTTTTTAAGTCTAAGAACTGATCGTGAGATTTCTATTCCCCGCTTGCCAGCGTTCGAGGCAGGGAAGGGCTCACAATCTAGTCCTGGCCAACGAGAGCTGAGGAAATGTCTGCTGAAGGGATTCTGGGAAGTATTTCCTTGCTTGTAAAAAGATACAGGAGAACCATTCCCTTCCTGCTTGTGCGCCTGGTGAGGGAAGAAGGTCAGGGTGGAAGATGCTCTCACCATCTTGCAGTCCTGAGGGCTGCTGCCGCATGCCGGGACGGGCAGAATGCAAAGACGACCTGAGCCGGGCGACTCCGCCCAACTCTACCAGCCCAGCCACTGCCCCACGACATTCTTCCGTGACACGATGGATTCCTGCCTGTTGGAGCCAGCTGAGTTGGAGTTCTGTATTATAGGTGAAATCATCCTTACTCGATGTACGTTGAGTTGGAAGAAATTCAAAGACAGAACTCTAAATTTCTGACATAAACCTAGAATTTACCTTAGACCAGCAACCAGCACATGGCAATGAGATGCCTTCTCTGAGGAACACGTGGGGATGCCAGTTAATAGGCAAAATGTCCCTGCAAAGCTCCATGTCCTAATCTTCCTGAATTCCCTAATCTTGTGAATATGTAATTTACATGGCAAAGGGGACTCTGAAGACACAACTAGTCTGGATTACCCAGGTGGCCCAACCTAATCACACAGACCCTCAGACGTGAACCTTTCCCAGTCGTGGCCACAGAGAGGAGCGACGTTGTTGGCTTTGAAGATGGAAGAGGCCTGAGCCAAGGCATGCTGGTGGCCTCTGGGAGCTGGAAGACACAAGGGAAGGGATTCTCCCTGTTCCAAGAGATGTGGTCTCGGCCACAGCTTGATATCAGCCCAGTAAGACCCGTGTCACAGTTCTGACCCCCAGAACCGTGGATGAGAAATTTATGTTGTTTAAGCGATTGAGTTTGATAATGTGTACAGCAGCCGTGGAAAACGAACACGGGCCACTTAAACAGAGGCCAAAATCCACCCAGGGGAGACATGCCCACCCGCATGCCCCCGCCGGACACCGCTTCCTCAGGGAAGACCTGATAAGACCTTCCCATCTGTGGAAGCCAGCTGCCGTGTCCCACTTGTGTTCACCGCTGGCCTTTCTTCGTGAGCTCCTTGGGGGCCTGTACGGGTCACCCCTGGATCCTGAATGCTGAGACTGGCCCCAGTGGCAGCTCAGGGACCGCAGGGTGCAGCGGCTGGCAGATGATCTGCAGCCCATCGCTGAGGAAAGTGTAGGCTGTCTGGACACACAGACTTTCCCACCGTGCCCTCCCGCCAATCACTGAGAGGACAAGTCCAGACTTCACCCGCTGTCCCCACCCTCCTCCTCGTTAATTCCCAGGCAAGGCACGGTCTGGGCCACTGGGAGAGACCAGACTCACAGGCTTTTTAAAATAACTGCATCCTTTAATGGCAGTAATACAATTGGATTAAGAGACCACAGGAGAGAAGGCAGGTGACATTTCTGGAAGACAGGTATGGAGTACAAAAAGAGGGGTGGAATAGAGTCATGCGACGATCATTGTAAAAATACAGTACGTTATATACATATCTGCACCATCAACTTTCGACTCTGAAATAGTATTTACACTTTTGTTACAATCCTGGTTAGAGAACAATTTTTCTTTAAAAGCTCGGCCTGATGGCAAATGAAAATTTCGGCGAATTCATAGTCCCATGAGGTTCCTAGGCTGCGTATTCCAAGAGGAGGGTTCCAGCTTCCATTTCATCCACAGACTTCGGTTTTAAAAAATATTTCATTTTTCTTTTACAAAAGAAAGTTCTCAAAAGGAGAAAAAAAATAAAACCAAACACTGCCACACTGTGTATTCTTACTTATTGTACAAACACCAAGGCTGCAGCCTCTGCTGCAAGGCCGACACTGGTGGCTGCAGACAAATCTCATTAATGATTGCTTAAAAAACAAAACAAAAAAGACAAAAAGACAAACCAACCACCCTGATCACGGCACTGAGCCTGGGCTGTCTGGCCCTGTGGAGCCCTGCCTCACCTGCCCTGCCTCTGGGCCCCAAACTCATGAGTTTTTCATTTTATTCTCTTTTTAGGGTGGGGGTGGGGATGGTATAGGAGCCTTATTCACCTCCCACCGAAAGGAGGTGGGAGGGGGAGTCCTTTACCTGGTGACCAGGTGTCCTCGTTGTCAGCAAGGAAGAGACCTGGGCCTTAGGCCAGCGGCAGGACCAGGGGAGACGGGCAGGAGGTGGACACACAAGTAAACAGACTTCCTGGGGCCGTGAGAGTGACGCAGAGGCGGGACCTGCAGGCTGGGCCTGGTCTCCCTAGGCCACGTCCACGGGGTGAGCCTCCTCTGGGCTCTGCGGATGAGGCTGGACCTCAGCCGGGTGGGAGAGCCGGGGTGGGGGTTGGGAGAAGCCGGTGCAGCCATCTCCACTGTCTCGGCTCAGCCGGATGAGGGGAGGACACAGCCCTCGGTCCCTCCTTCCCCCAATGGGGTCCTGGTCCCTCTCCTGGAAAGGGCCAAGCGCGCCCCCCTCTCCTGCCCTGGCCACGGGCACCCACCCTCCCCTCAGGCTCCCTTTCTGGAAGTGTCCACAAACCCAACACCGTGACACGCCTCTGAACCCCTGTACGTGTCGGCTTGGGAGAGGAAACCGCACACGCCAATGCCAACACCTTGTGCCCTATAGGCAGCGCAGCCTGATGAGGCGCGGAGAAGCGGGAAGAGGAGAAACACTTGGCTAGGGAGCCGCGCCAGGGCACCCTGCGTTGGGGCCTGGCAGAGTGGCCGCGCCTCGGATCCTTGGGCTGTCTCCAGGGGCCGGGGCTGGCAGTGCGGGCGCACTGGGCGCTGCGGCTTCCGAGGACCAGGGCGGACCCGGCACGGGGGCGGAGGACGTGGCCTGACAGGGCAGGCTGGGTAATACTGACGGAAAGCGCGTGCTCCAGGGGCCGCCTCCTGGCACAGCTCTTCCGGAGCCACCAGCTCGCACTGGCCCCCGCTGCCTCCAGGTCCATCTGAGCCCGGAGTCTGCCGCAGGATGGAGGGTGTTGGTTTTCGGGACGAACTCTGGATGGAGCGTGGCAGAGGGGGCCGCGTGTGCCAGTCCAGCGAACCAGAGCAGGTGAAGCCAGAAGCCAGGGAGCTACTGTGGCGCTGCCGAGGGCTCTTCTTTCTTCAACTCGTTTTCACTTTCAGCATCTCCTGAAGTGGGTTGTCACAGCCTGTGATGAAGAGACAGGATGGTGCACCCTAGGGTTCTAGAAATAAATGCCTGGGCCTGCTTCCACTCAGGCCCTGCTGTGCCCTGGATCCCCCGTCCCTCTGTGCCCAGGGGCACAGGGCGAGTAACGTTCGGTGCCTTCTCAGACGCCTGCTGTTCCCTTTGTCCTGGGGGAGGGGCCAAGCATTGCCCAGAAAACCCACAGGCCCCCTGGCCTCGGGTGGGGAGAGGCGGCCTGGCAGCGCCCACTGGGCTGAGGCCCGAGCACTCGCAACTGTTCACGGGCACAGGCTGGTTTTCTCAGTGGGAGCCTGGGCGCCCACGGCACTGGCCAGAACTAAGATGGTTATATACAATTTGTAAGTCTCAAAGAAAGTACTACTCAAAAAAAAAAAAAAAAAAAAAAAAAAGGAAAGAAAGAAAGGAAAAGAAAAAAGAAAGAAAAAGGAAAAGGGGAATAAAAAGGAAAGAACACCCAGACCCCCCCGCACCGCCCAGGTTCCCAGCTCCAGTTGCTGCCCTTGAACGTCGCCCTGGGCAGGGGTGGCGGGAGTGCTGG
>RJWJ010011671.1:0-12114 GCA_004363605.1 Indri indri | reverse complement strand
ATAAGTCTCAAAGAAAGTACTACTCAAAAAAAAAAAAAAAAAGGAAAGAAAGAAAGGAAAAGAAAAAAGAAAGAAAAAGGAAAAGGGGAATAAAAAGGAAAGAACACCCAGACCCCCCCGCACCGCCCAGGTTCCCAGCTCCAGTTGCTGCCCTTGAACGTCGCCCTGGGCAGGGGTGGCGGGAGTGCTGGCTCCGGCCTAACACTACTGGCAAAAGGGGGACGCAGTGGGGTCAAAGCCTTTAAAAACATCTTTCAGGGACCCTGCGTCCTGCTCGCCCTCGCGGGCCGGGCTGTTGCCAGCAAATGGGCTTCCCGTGCCCGTCTTGGGCGCCTGCTTCACGGTCCCAAAGAGGGTGGTGGGCACAGGCAAGTTGTGCACCCCGGGCTGGGGTGGGGTGCCCTCCGGCGGTGGGGTGGCCGCGGTGGCAGCGGAGGCTGCGGCAGCCTTGGGCCGGGGCCTGTTGTAACTGTTGTATCTGTCTGTGGCGGCGGCCGCGCCGTCTGCACCGGCCTTCGCGGTCTCTGGCTGTTCCAGCGCAGACTTGCGGACAAAAGGGGGCTCCTTGGCCTTAGAGGCTGAGCTCTTGCCGTTGCCCTCGGGGCACTTGGGCTGGGCGCCCGCGTCGGCAGCCGGCTCTGTGGCTTTGCCACCCGTGCTGGGAGTCCTCGGGTCGTACAGGCTGATGCCGCTCAGCACGCTGCTCTGCCCGCTGCCGCTTCCCTGGCCCAGCCCGCCAGCCGCCAGCACGCGAGGGTCGTAGGGAGCCGTGGCTGGCGGGGACGACTCCCCGCTGGGGCTGCCGGCTGGAGAGGGCACTTCCGTGGGGCCGGGCTTGGCTGCCCGGGAGGAGGCCGAGCAGTCTGCTGGTTTCTGCAGCCGAGGGTCAGTGGGGGGTTTCCGCACCCGGGGGTCACTGGGCTTGTCACTTGAGCCGGGGGCCACGGAGGGGCCTGTGGCATTGACAGTCTTGAGGATGCGAGAGAGGAGTTCAAAGTCGGGGAGGTTGGAGCCAGACGTACCGGGGTCGGTGGAAGCACCCGGGCGCTGCCGGGCGTTGGGGGGCCCTGCGGTGGCGGAACGGTGCAGCCTGGGGTCCAGGGCAGGCATGGACTGTAGGGCGGCGGGCACTGGCGGTGCCGCGTCCTGCTTGGGGATGGGCAGGGGGATCAGGTCCTCGGGGTTCCAGAGCACGGTGCGGGCAAAGCTTGGCTTGCTCAGGGTCACGTCCTTCTTGATGTGGCTGAACTGCTGCAGCTGTGACCTCGGGTCCCGCAGCGGGTGCCCAGGGAGGGGGTCCAGGGGAATGTTCACGGCCTTCTCCCGCAGGGCCCGCTCTCCCTCCTCCTCTTCTGTGGGGGACGGCCCAGACCCCTTGCAGCCGCCAGGGCCTGCAGGGCTGGAATGGAGGCTGCCTTCAGGCTTGGCAGTGGGCAGGGCGCGAGCCAGCCGAGGGTCCGAGGGCCCCGAGTCCCCTGGGCCCGGCCCGCCAGAAGCCTCGGCGTGGCGGGAGAGTCTGGGGTCCCGGCTGAGGCGAGGGTCAGCTAGCCGGCCTCCTGTGGAGTGTCCTTTCTGGAGGCGGGGGTCCCCCAGCCCACTGCTGCTCAGCTCCCCAACTGAAGCCTGGGGTCGGCTAGACGTCTGCTGCCTCAGGGTTTTAAGGATGGAGGTGACACTGCTCCCACCCTCGTCCTCGTCACTGGAGTACCAGTTTCCGGTGTCACCTGAGAAAGAACAGAGAAACAGGGAGGGGGTGAGTGGCCACCACATTCACCATCTGCCTTCTTTGACCCCAAAGCAGCCCACTGGGTGACAGTCTCCTCTGCTCTTACCTCTGCAAGCCTCCTCTCCCGGGACCCCTCCCCGCAGCGGGCTGCTGAGGGGAGCAGGGCTCCGCAGGCCAGGGGCTGATGTTTACGGAGCTTTCCTGCTGTACTGGCACTGTGCTAAGTGGTTTGTCTTATTTAAATAACTCACATCCCCCCAGGAAATAGTGTTACTGTCATGGCCATTTGACAGATGAGAAAACAGAGGCACAGTGCCCTCGCACTGGGGGCAGGGCCGGGGCTGTGCCAGCACTCCTGGCCCCGGGCTCTGCTGCCTACCCCTCCCCTCCGGCTGGTTCAGCCCCCAACATGGCAAATGCGGCTCCAGGCACCTCTTTCTGGAGGTCTTGGCAGCAGCCACTGCTGATCCGGCTCTCACTGGGCTTAGAGCTCACAGACATTTGCCTCTAGGGCGCTCACAAGGCCCCTGTCCCAGGGAAGGGCAGATGCTGATGAACTGCGTCACCAGCTGATAAGAAGCGAAGCCAGGGGAAGACTCAGAACTGGCCTGAGCACAACCTTCCAGGCAGGGCAGATGTGAACCACCAGCTCAGGGGCCCCTCCTGCTGTCCCCATTGGCTCCTGGGCTCCTGTCAGGGCCGCCCGTGGCCTCTGACTTCAGGATCTAGACACCACTTGTCCATTTTACCCTGGGGTGGACGCCGCCAGCTCAACCACGCAGCGCTGAGACCTGGTGGCTATCTGTGACTATAGTTATTACTGGTTTATTTCAACGACCAGCTCTTGTCTACTGGCCCCCAAGAGTGTGGTCTAGGGATGGGGGCTGTGAGGTCTCCCTAAAGCCTCCTCAGGAAGGACGTGGGCAGTCAACCCTGTCGGCCGCTGTCTCCTCCAGGGCCCAGCCCCCCGTCCTTCTCCACGGGACCAGGTTCTCTCCCAAACCCCCAGACACAGAGGGCAGCCCTGACTTCCAGTTTCCTCAGGGATATGCAGCAGCCCCAGCCTGGCTTCACTGTCCTGGACAGGGGTCCTCCCTGGCCACAGGCTCCTTCCCAAGAGGAAACCCGACCTAGGCATTCCCCACCTCTCCCCTGCGCGGCGGCCCAGGGGGCCTGCACCCCTGCCCCTGGGAGGACACATGCCTTCCTCATTCTCCCGGTCCTGCTTGCTGCTCTCAGCCAGCCTCCTCGCTCTCTCCTCCTCCTCCTGCTGCTTCTGCTGGATCCTCAGGTACAGGGCCCTCTGGGCCGAGGGCAGGAAGTCAGGGACACCGGCGCCCGGCTTCGGCCGGCCTGGGGGCCCTCCCTCAGAGAAGCTGTCGGGCTCCAGAGGGTGCTCGGGGAAGAGGTGCTCCCCAGGCTCCCCCGGCAGCTCTTCGTAGTGCCCGTAGTCCTCTGTGGCAGGGAAGAACCGAGGGTTCACGTCGGGGAGGGCCTCCAGGTGCCGACTCCAACCCCCCTTCCCTTCGCTGCAAAATCCAACCCCTGATGGTGACGGCGAGACGTACGGCCGTCTGCCTGCCCTCCCCAGGCCTGGGGCCGCGGACAGCCCGACCGAGGGAACGGGGCAGCTCGCCAGGGACTCCCACCTATGATGCCACCGTGAAGAATGAGGGTCACAGAGAGGGTTTCATGACACGGGCAAATGCTCATGAGGTGGAAACAGGATGGAACATTGCATGTATTTTGTAAAACTCTCAGAAAAGGCTTTGGAAAGACAGACAGCAACAGTCCCTCTGGAAAGGGACACTCTGGAGAGACGGGCTGGTGAACTTTCACTTTTCACTACATACTGCTCATTTAATTATTTGTTACGAGCATGAGGTTCGTGGTTTCTTTGTAATAATCAATAAAGGAAAACAGCGTTCCTCATAGCGAGCCCACATGTGAGCTCAACCATGTCAAACAACAAAAGCCAGGAAAAGAAAAGAACGAAATACACCAAAATGCTGCTTCGGCCGCACGTCACCACAGAGGCCAGTGGGTGGCGCCCTCTCCTCCTCCACAGGGTCCTGAACTCCGCAAGTGTCTCTAAACAGCTGCGGCATCAGGGGTCACCTCGGGAAGCAGGGGACGGAGGGGGTGCAGGGCGGCACCCAGCACCAGCCACCTCACCCCAGACCCAACCAGCACCGGAGCCAAGAGCTGCGACAGCAGCACAGGATCCTGCGGGGGATGCAGCAGGCACAGTGACGAGGCCAGACTTAGCATCCGCCCCTGGATATGCTGTGTGGCGTGAATGACACGCGTGTGGGACAGAGCAAGGCCCCAAGGCGGGGAGTGTCTAGAGGCGGGGCTGCCCCACAGCAATGCTCTGCGGTGATGGGAATGCTCTAGATCTGCACGGGCCGCACAGCCGCCACGACTTCCTGGGGCTGTGGAGCACCTGAAATGTGGTGAGTGCGACCAAGAAAGGGAATCTGTAATTTAATTTATGTTAATTTAAGTTTATAGAACTAAAAATCATTAATTTTGTAAATCTTTCACATACAAAAAACATATAAAGCAAAAAGCAAAAAGTCGCCTTCTGCTAGCACCTGTGAACTCCATCTTGTGAACCTGATGGGCCAGCCTGCACTGCGCCACAGCCCTGCCTGGACCTGGGGACACCCAGCTACCAAGGCAGTCAAGGTTCCTCCCTCACAGAACAAACAGTCTGTGAATATACTAAAAACCACTATGTAGGACAGGCACAGTGGCTCACGCCTGCAATCCCAGCACTTCAGGAGGCTGAGATGGGAGGATCGCTTGAGGCCAGGAGTTCGAGACCAGCCTGGCCAACATAGCAAGACCTCATCTCTACAAAAATAAAACCCCACTAACTGCACACTTTTAAAGGAGAGATTTTATGGCATGGGAATTAAAATAGAGACACCTACTGTTAAAAGCCTGACTGACTTTGGTTCCCCCACCTGCCCCTGCAGAGCTTTCTCCATACGCATGCGTTAAAGGCCGAGGGCCATGGGAACCCCAGCACCCTCTCTCGGAAGCCTGCTGTGCTCACTCGAGAATTCGGACGCATCTTTCTAAAGCCCCGGCTCTCGCCCAAACACCTGCTCTCACAGCTCCACACACCATCTAGACGCCCAAGATCTTCATGTTTCTATCTCCAGCCTGGGCGTCTCCCTGGCGCCCCTCCAACCACCCCCTCAAAAGGGGCATCTCATGCTTAACATGGCTGAAGCAAAGTGCTGCCACCCGCCCCGGCCAGGCTCTCTACAGGCCCTGCTGCGTCAGGAACAGTGCAAGTACCCCCGAGGGACCCTGCACCACACCAACCCCATCCCCGATGCCGCTTTTGCCTGCCTCGCAGAGCACACAGGGGGCACACTGGCCCCACGGGGCCACACCTAAACCTTGAAGCCTTGCCCTGCTACTCCTGGCCACCTCGGACTGCCACCCTGCTCACTTCTGCCCAGGTCAACTCCATGGCAGCCCCAAAGCATCCCCATTCCACCCTGGCCCCAGCACACCCCAACATTCTTCACAGCCACGAGGCCACCCCTTGGCGACCAACAGCCCCATGCGCTGGGACCCCTCCCCTCGTCCTGCGTAGACCTGGGGCACACAGTTACCCGCCCCCCCAATCACATCTCAAGTCAAGTGTCACTTGTCAGGTTTTTGTGACTGTCCCCACAGAGGCACTGAGCCTGCCCCACCACGATCCCCTCCTCACAAGTTTGCCATGTGCCTCCCTCCGCTGCAATGCAGCTGAGACAGGGAGTGTGGTGGCCTCGAGCGCTGACCGCAGGCAGGGGAGCGTCTCTCTCTGCGGGTTGCACAAGGCACTGCTGCAGGGGGCACCTAACCCCCTGCCGTCCAGGACAGTGCCAACACACAAGGAAAAGAAGGAAAACGGCCAGTCACGTGGACACAAGCACAGTCACAGGGTCGACCCTGGCAGCTCCAAGCCGAGAACTGTCCGGAAGGAGGTGACTTTGGCCAGAACACTTGACTGACTCCTGACGGCCTATCAGCCTCTCAGCCTCATACCACTCCACACTCGTCCCTCTAACTTCCCATGCTCCTGACTCTAGGCATGTCAACATTTTTAAAGATTAAATAAATTATATTGATAATAAACATATATTCTTCTCTGCCTCCACAGGATAATGAATCCCATGTCACTGAAAACATTCAACCATTAAATGGGACAGAGATGGGAGTTGAATTCATGCTTTTGAAGAGATTCGGACCAAGGAAGGAAGCTCGCATCTCCCCACCCCTCCTCCACTGTGCAAAGCCCCCGCCCCGGCAGCCAAGCCTGGAGCCCCACGCACCTGCTTCCCCCAGGAGTCCTGGCTCCACCTCCATGCCCTCCTGCTGCTGGTAGAAGTTTTCGTAGAAGTTCTGGGCTGGTGGGATGGGGGGCATCATTCCGGAGTGTGGGGAGTCTCCAGGACCATAGGGCATCATTGGGGGGCCACCAGGTCCCATGGGTGGGCCAGGGTTCATGCCAGGGCCCATCTGCATGTCGGGGTGCATGTCCGGGTGCATGTCGGGATGCATGTCCGGGTGCATGTCAGGATGCATGTCGGGGTGCATCGGGCCGCCCATTGGCCCTGGGGGTCCCATGTTGGGCCCAGGACCCATTGGCCCTGGGGGTCCGCCGGGTCCAGGGAACCTAGAGGAGGAGGAAATGGTGTCTGTGAGGGAAGCTGTAGGAAGAGGGCGGTGGTCACCCCCAAGGAGCCAGGGAGGGCACCGCAGACGAACAAGCACCAAGGGGAGGGCTGCGAGCCCAAGGTCATGGGCTGCAGAGCAGGACTCCAACAGCTTCAGAGAGAGGCAGACGCTGCCCCAGGCGACAGGCGGACAGCCCCCACTGGCCTCAGCTGGGGGCCTAGGACACTCACCTCACGCCCAGCTTCTCAGCCAGCTGCCCTGTGGGCCGTACCACAATCTCAAACAAGGAGGGGATCTTCTTGTTGTACATGTCCTGCTGCTGCTGCAGCTGCTGCGGAGACAGCGGCTCGTGCACCGGCATGGGCATCTGCGGGGGCCCAGGGGGTGGAGGTGGGGGCGGAGGCGGGGGTGGGGGACCACCCTGCATGGGCCTGCCGTTTGGAGAGGTCGGGGCCTGGGGGCCAGGGGGCCGAGGAGGGGTGGGCAGGAGCCCCACGCCAGGGGGCGGTTTGGGCAGAGGGTTGATGCCCTGCTTCTTCAGCTCCTCGACCTCCTTCTCGTCCTCAGCGCCCGCTTCTGCGTCATCAGCCAACATCTGCGGGTGAGAAAGAGAAGAAAAGGGAGTCACTGTCTGAAGCGTGGACAAGAATCAGGCTGGAATGGGCCTCTCCAGTGTTGAGAGCTGAGTTTACGAGGAAAAATCTAATACACAAGGACCCTGAGGCTCCTACAGCAAAGGCCCAAGACCAAGATTCCTCTGTTACGAAACTCGTCACCAGATACCACTCTGCTCTACTCTCTGGGACCGGCTGGCGGGGCAGCCAGTCCTGTTCCATGGCTCAGAGGACACCACCTTTACCATTTTAAAGTGAGCAGTTCGGTGGCACTGAACTCACTCACGACGTTGTGCAACCACCCCTCTATCTAGTTCATTTCATCATCCCCAAAGGAGACCCTGCACACACTGAGCAGCTGTTCCCCACCGCGCCCCCAGCCCCGGCCACCCCTGATCTGCTTTCTGTCTCCCTGGTCTGTCTCTCCTGGACAGCTCACAGGAATGGGACTGCACGCGACGGGGGCCTCTGTGACCGGCTGCTTTCAGTTAGGAAGGTTCACCTACGTTAGGGCATCTACCAGTGCTGCGTTCCCTTTTATGACAAACACTCCAGTGTCCTGTTTGGATTTTAAGGGTCTCTCATTTCACCTGCAATCAAACCCAATCTTGAACGTGACCCTCAGGGCCTGAGAGCAGGGCTGGTGACTGGGGGGACTGACAGCTCCCCGGCCACGTCCTTTCCTTCCCTGCCCCACCTACCCAGCCTCATCTCAGTTCAAGATGGCCGAGCTCTGCCCTGCAGGGCCACAGCCCGGCCCACGCCTCTCCCCAGGCTTTTATGTTCCCCTCTCTTCCTGTGTGGCTCCTTGTCACCCAATTATTGGGGTCTCTTATTAAATGTCCACCAGAGTGACTGTCCTGGTCTGCAGTATTCAGGAGCTCCCATCCAGGCACTGCCCCCGCCTTGTCACATCACACCTCGTTTATCCCCAGGTGCTCCCTCGTTTATCCCCAGCTCGCCCATTCTTGTCAACTCCGTGAGGGCAGGACCGTTTCTTCCTGCTCAATGCCCAGGGCCCTGCACAGGACCTGATACCAGGGAGATGCCCAGTGGACTGGACCAGAACGTCTCACCAGTTCAGATCCTGTGCAGAAAGAGTTCACACAGCAGGCCTGGCTGCTCTCCTTGGAAGGCCTGCTGGCAAGGTGGCCCTCAGCTGGCACCTGGGAACCGGGACTTTGGGAGGGTTCCCGGCATTCCCTCACCAGGAAAAAGGGCTCACTGGCCCTAAACTGTGCAAACAAGACGGTTTATGCCGAGTGCCTGCTTTCCTTCGGGGAGTCTGGAATTGGGTACGGGCCAGGCAGAGGCTGTCTACGGACCACCCCAGTGAAAACCCCGGGTGCCGACCGGGTCTCCGATGAGCTTCCCAGGCAGACAGCAGCATTCCGACTCGAGGAACGAAGTGCGTCCTCCACCGAGAGAGGACTCCGGGAGCTTGGCCTGGTTCCCTCTGACTTCCCCACGTGCATCTTTCTCCCTCAGCTGAGTTTGCTTTGTGTCCTTTCACTGCAGTGAAATCTTGGCCATGGGTCCCCCAGCAACTGGGCACAGATCCCCTAGAAGATCCTAACATGGGATCGGGATAAACCCGTCCTGCTCCTCCACCCAGGGGCAGCATGCATGGCAGAGGCAGGACCCCCGGGCAGGGGCCGGGTAGTTCGCGGC
Source organism: Indri indri (assembly GCA_004363605.1). Taxonomy (NCBI): domain Eukaryota; kingdom Metazoa; phylum Chordata; class Mammalia; order Primates; family Indriidae; genus Indri; species Indri indri. The sequence goes on along the minus strand of RJWJ010011671.1, from coordinate 3,417 downwards.
TTTCCTCTCTCCCCACCATCAGCAGCTGTGTCTGGACTCGATGACTCTCGGGCCCGAGAGGAATGTGGGTTCGTGGAGGTGGGGATGGGAGTCCCTCGTGCTGCCACCCCAGGCAGGCCTGCGTGTGGACCAGCAGTGCAGGGACCCTTGGAGGCGAATCCGCGTTCTGCCCAAGGTGAGCCGCTCTGGGGGAGCCCAGTGCCTTCTGTCGGCACGGCTGTCAGGACACGCCCAGGCTACGTCACTGCCCACGTCCACTCATGTCTGTCACACCCCGGGCCCTCTCGCTGCCTCAGCGTGTGTGTAGCTGTGCCTGCGCCGTGTCCGCCACCCGCGTCCCCTCACTCTTCAGTCCCAACTTCCACACGTCCAGGCGCCAGTGCAGCGTGTCCTCCTCACGGAGCCTCCCGAACACCCGCCCGGAGAGCAGGGCCCTGGCACAGAACCTCTGGGCTCCTGCACATTCACTTCACGGCCTGGTCCCCTGAGCCACCAGCACAGGCCCAGGTGCCACCCTGTCTCTCCACCTTCTCTGCCGCCTGGCACTAACTAGGCGCCGGTCACATTTGTTGGAGGAACAAAAGGCAAGGAAAACGAAGCCAACACATCTCCCTCTGCAGTCCTTGGACTCCAGAGAACAACTCGTCAGTGTCGAGACCGCGGAGGCTGGGGCCGGTGCGCGGGGGAGAAGAGCTCAGGCTTTGACTGGCTGAATCTGCCGCCCGCCCTGCATGCAGCTCTCTGGAGGGTCGCCTGCATACCGCCTCCTTCAGCCCTGTCCCACCCACGCTCTGGTCCCACCCGGGCTCTGGGCTGTGGCTCCCACACTCCTCTCGCAGACCAGACCTCCGAGCGCCCCTCACCTGGTCGCACCCTGTGCCTCCCACGCCTGCTCTTCCTCCCCGGGCTCTGCAGACGCCGAACTTCCCACCTGCCCAGCTCCGACCAGGATCTGTCTGGCATGTTGTCCTGACTCCTCCCTACACCCGTACACAGGCCTGAAGCTGCCACCTGGCCCTCCGCATGGCTCACCGGACCTCCTCACGCCCACCCGCCCTCCATCCTGGGCCCTGAAGTCACCTCTGCACACCAGCAGAGCAACCTCCGCTGTCCCGAAGATGGCCACACCCCGCACTGCTAAGTCCTTTCAGTGCAGCCTCGATGTCTTCAAGTAAAGGGCAAAACTTACCAACGCTACACATGTTAAACAGGAGCACACTTGCCCACAGCTTTCTCTCTGCCCTCGCCCCACCTCGCCCCTCCACGGCCTGGCCTCTGCGTGTGCCTCACCCCCCTCGCCCCTGTCGCCTTCCAAGCTGCCACCCATAGTGCCGGTGCCTCTTTACAACGCAGCCTCCCTGCTGGCACCTGCTCCTGCTCCCAGTCTCTTCCCGACTGCAGCTCTCCCAGAGGACTCCCCACTCCTCTAAGACTAGGTTTAGCCCTTTGGGGCCACAGAACACGCAGCACTTCCCTGTATCACTCAGCACGCGTGAACACCCGCCAACGCCCCGTTCTCCATCGGACTGCCAGCTCTGGGGAGACTGCTATTCCGCACAGGCAGCCTGAAGCTCAGCACACAGCAGGCGCGTAAGTACACCCTAATTAACTGAGCTAGCTGAGGCCCTCGTCACAGCACAACCCTCAGGTGGCCCCCTCCTCCTCCTCCCTCGCTCCCCCAGGGAGGCTTGACTGTGCCCTGCACCCGACGCTACTGCCACCAGTTTCAGGACTTGGCCACCGCATGGTCTCCCTCAGCCTCGCACGGACCCCAAGGAGTGTCCTGAAGAGGATCCAGCTCAAGACACAGCCAGTCTTATGTAAAATACGTAAGAGAAATTAAAAGGGCTGAACACAGACTGCCTCCAGTGCAGAGCCATGGAGGGGACTTCTGCCCCCAGGTCACCCCACAGCTGCACCCTGGCCTCTCCACCAGCAACGACCTGCTGGTGCCAAAACCTCCCTTACGGGACTGAGTCTCGCTGATCCGAGGGGTTTCCAAATTACCTTTTCCGCACAGAAAGGATGGTCACATGTCAACAGGTGCAAAGGCAAGTGGGCTAAGCTTCATCAAACCAAGTAAATAAGCTCAAGGCAGTTGGTTATAAAGTCCAGGTTTTTGCCCCAAGTGGAAACAATCCAGATGCCCTTCAACTGACGAGTGGATGAACGACCGTGGATCATCCACACAACGGGGTCCCACCAGCAACAAATGGTAATTAACTACCGACCGCAACACCACAGGTGAACCTCACATGCATTACGCTGAGTGTAAGAAGTCAGACTTGAGACAGACACAGACACAGACACACACACACATACCCCCCTTAAAGGCTGTTTACCATAAGATTCCATTTATACGATACTTTTCTTTTTTTTTTTTTTTTTGAGACAGAGTCTCACTCTGTTGCCCGGGCTAGAGTGCCGTGGCGTCAGCCTAGCTCACAGCAACCTCAACCTCCTGGGCTCAAGCAATCCTCCTGCCTCGGCCTCCCAGAGTGCTAGGATTACAGGCGTGAGCCACCGTGCCCGGCCTATACAACATTCTTAAAAAGGCAAAACCACAGGGACAGAAAACAGATCGGTGGCTGCCAAGGGCTGGACACGGGGAGGCGTTTACTATCAAGGGCACAGAGGAGATTTTGGGGTGATGGGATGGATTTCCTGTATGTAGATGGTGGGGTGGTAACACGACCACCATGTATTTGTCAAAGCCCATAGGAATACAAATTAACACAGAGGATTTTAACGGATACAAAGCGTACCTCAAGAAACCTGACTACAAAAAAACTCTGTGTAACGAAGTGTTGAAGGGTGTAGAACCATGATGGATGCACCTTAGTCTCAAGTGGGTCAGGGAAAAAGCCGCATACACACACGCATACGAACTAAAACAAGAGCAGTGATAACGCGAACAGGGCAAAGTATTACTAACAGATGAATCTGGGTGGAGGGACTTCGTGTCCTTCCTGCCACCTGTTCCCACGTAAGTGTCATCACCAACCCCAAATGCGAGCAACTTTCCAAACCTGGACTGGAGAGATGCAAACTGACATTTCTAAACAGATGGACATGTCACCAAGAAGTAGGAAAATGAGACTGAAGTGGGGTGGAAAGGATAAAAGAGCACAGACACTTCGAGAGAGGGTGGCTGGGGCCTAGTCCTCAGTGGCACCACAGCCTGGACCCAAGGGCTGCCCAGGAAGGAGCTCCAGGCCCCCAGCCCTGGTGGACCAAGCTGTGCCTTTCCAGGCAGGAAGGTGATGGGTGGACCCCATGCTTTCATCAGGGTTATTCTAAGCCCTTCCAAAACAGTTGCTGTAAGTTTCAGTTTCTAACCATCCCAACTGGACTCATGATTTTTCTAACCTAAGAAGGGGAATGATATTAATGGTTTTAAAATGTCAGTGGCCAGGC
>RJWJ010011670.1:0-44128 GCA_004363605.1 Indri indri | reverse complement strand
AGGCTCTGGATGAGATAACCTGGTGAGAGGGTAACCCAGTAAGAAAACGGGTAGAGTGGGAGAGAGCCCTGGGAAAGAGGAAGACAGGCCAATAAATGTGAAGAGGGGAGGGAAGGCAGAAAAGGAAGGACCAGGATTGCACAATGTCTGCAAAACCAGGAAAGGACAGCATTTAAGCAGAAGGTGTTAGGGTGTTAAATGCTGCTGAGAGGAGAAAACTGAATTTGACAAAAAGCAGGTCATTAGTGGTTTTCAAAGGAAGCATTTCGGTGAAGAGATAGAGCAAAAGCCAAAATGCATAGGGTTGGGGAGAGACTGGAGAAAGAAGTAAGAATTAAGTAAGCTGTGAGGAGCCCCGTAGAGAGACGGCGCACTATTCATCTTTACATCTGATACTCAGCACAGTGCCAGAACACAGTGGGTACTCATTAAGTGTTGACCTGAGTGAAATACTGGAGTCAGTAGGTATAGACCGATACTTTTCGCACCTCATTGTGCATACAAATCACCTGGAGATTCTGATATAGTAGGTCAGGTGTGAGACCTGAGATCCTGCATTTCTAATATGCTCCTGGATGATGCTGGTGCTGCTTCTGGTCTTCAGATCCCTTTGAGCAGCAAGGATGCAGCTCGCCCCACTCAACCACCTAGCAATCATGGTTCCCGGGTAACATTATGATCCCAGAGATCAGTATGACTTCCAGAACTATAGGATTGGCTGACTTCGTGGTACATATGTGCACAGTGGAGCCAAACCAGGCACCAACCCAAGCTCAGCATCTGGGAGTGAACATTCATAAATAGCCTATACTCCAAATGCTTTTCACATTGCAGCATTTTTCACAATTCCCTCCACCAACAACAATTCCTCCTTTGCCAGCATAACTATTCACATCCCACCATTGATAATAGAAAGGGTGAGCCTTTGATATTAGACTTGGGGAGGTGTGCTCTCATCCAGTGATCTCAGGGATTCCAAATGCATGGATTTAAAATCAGGACACTCCAAAAGAGATATTGCTCAGAGTGGGACATGGGTCCTGATGACTCACTGTCCTCCCACAGGGTATGCGGAGCACCAGGCTGTACACACACATCCTAAAAACAACCTGGGGAAGAGGAATAATCCCAACCCTAACTATCTACCTGTATCATCCCCCAAAAAGAAAAGCTATTAAACACCTTAATATAAAATGCCATGCATATGTCACCAAATAAAGGAATGCAGGACATCAGAAGGCAGTGTTTACCTTTATCAGAGATATTATCAAGGGAACCAAAAGTGAGAGCGATTCGAGCAAAACTGGTGAGACAGGACTTTCCCCTTAGAGTGAGTGCCTGTCACGGTTCACCCTCAGTTTCATAGCTCAGTTTTTATGTTGTCCCAACCCACACATTAGAGGAGTTTGGTCCATGGGAAAGGGAAATAGAATAGCAGCTAAAGGTCAGTGAATCAGTCAGCTCTTCAATTTGAAAGCAACATAAAACTCCATCCTCATTGGTGTAGGCAAAAGAGAATTTATTCCTCACATAACTGAAACTCCCTTGGATATGGCACAATTCAGAACATAAACAATGTTCCCTGAGTTTATCTTATAACTCTGCCACCTCTGGGTTGGCTCCAAGTCCAAGCTCTGTGTGGAGTTGCCCTGTAGTTTCAATCTTGGTATAGCATGGCAATTAGCTTGTCTAGGAGAGCCTACTTCCCCTAGAGGGCAAACCAAAGTTATGGGTTGGGGCTTGTTGACCCCAGCAGGCATGACTTGGGGTGAGAGTCCATCCCTAAACTATACAGGCTGGGTGGGGGTAAAATACCCCCCATTGGTTTGGCCTGGGTCATGTGTTCCACCCTGGGCTTGCTTTCTTTGTCAGAAACCCTTGGGCTGCATAGAGGAAAGAATGAATTCCCCTCAATCAAATCAAGGTCCCATTGCTAGAGGAAGGGAGAGTGGTGCTAAGAAGAAAATGCAACACACGTCCACCACACCCAGGTTTGTACGTACTCAGGCTCCAGTCTCAAAATGAGAGAAATCTAGACTCCTGATGCTACCTCAGGGACTGACAGACTCCCCTGCAGGCCTTTACTGTCTCCATAACAGCACACCTGGAGGGACCCTTGCTCTGCTGCTCAGAGGTCCATAGAAGCCTCTGTGTTCTGGGGCCAAACCGGCCCTCTTTTCTTCTACCCTTTCCTGAGGCCTACACTGAAGGTGGGTCCTGCCTCTTGCTTCACTTAACACTTACACCTGAGCTGACTCCTCTCCTGCTTATCTCCTCACCGTCAGAGAGTTTAGGAGGGGATTCACGCCAGGCTCAGAATAAAGGAAATGGAATAGGCCAAATCCCTGCCCTTCAGACCACACTAGAGTCCTGCTTCTGAAAAATCAATGTTTCCTTTTTTATTTTTTATGAGTCAAACTTCCAGATTTAGAGAACAGGGCACTGTCAATTGCTGGTATGATGAAAGAGTGGCTTGAAGGTATTGTGTTTCCCAGAAGGTTCAGGAGGGAAAATTTTACTAACTGTTGCTGTTGGGAAGTTTAATAGGTTTCTACTTTGCAATGTGCTTGGTATCTATGGATGCTGCTCTTATCAATGACACAGGTGTTGACCTGTCCATTGACAATCCAAAGAAATCAATCGAGGAAATTTTCTGTCTAAATCTATTAGCTCACCAAAACTCTAGGCTAGCCTAATAAATAATACTCATGCATTCGTTTGGGTTATTTATCGAGACACAGCACAGCGTGGTAATAAAAAAACATAAACTTGGGAGCCAGAAAAAAACTGATTGCAAGTTTCTGTTCTATCTCTTACTGGTGGGTGGTCTTGGGCAGGTTATTTAATCTCTTTGAGCCCCATTTTCCTATGTTTGTGAGTATTCACTGGACTGATAATGTTTGGAAAGTGCTTAGTACAGTACCCAACAGACAAAAAGTACTTAATTCATATTCTTATTAAGGGCCTACTATATGCCAGGTACTCTGCTAGGCTCTAGGCCACAAGGTTGAGTAAGATATAACAGAATATTAAAATGAGATGAGATATTAAAGAATAGCTGGTCTATCCCCATAGTAAATCTAAGATCAAGCCAGGAAGGGACTTGTCCAAGGTCTTAGCCTAACACGGCAGGGCTGGGGTAGAGCTCAGGCCCTTGATTCTGTCTTGATCACAAAGTTCCAAGTCTCTCTGTGAAGATGGTTGTAAATTGGCTCAGACAAGCAGGTGTCTGAAACATTCTTGTTTTAAGCTGTTTAGATATGGATTCCATTTCAGCTGAAATTCTTAAACTTGCCCCAGTCCCCAATTTCTGTCTAATGATGCATCCACTGCAGCTTGCTTTTGCCGGCTCAAGATCGGTGCAAGAAGGCCAGTGGCTCCCAGCCCAGCTCTAAAGTGGTGTCCTGCAGCAGGTGGCTAATATCCAGGGCCCCTCAGAGAAGGCAGGGCAGATCATAATTGCTGATTAGATAGGAAGGGAGGGAGCCCTCGTCCCTGGCACCAGTTTCCGTAATGTAACAGTACAGAGCTCTGTGTATGGTGAGTCTATCTTGTGTCTTACAACCACCATCCAATCATCTAGTCATAATTATATCATGCTCACCCCATCCTAATCCCTTGGCAAGGCTCTGAGTGCCCCAACTTAGATCCAGGACCACAGCCAACTCTTGATGCCATCTTTCATTTGTTTTGGCTCCTGTTAGGGTATAAGCCACCTTGCAAGTCAAATACAGAGGTATTCAATTCCAGAGCAGATGGGTGCCAGCTCTCCAGTAGAGACCTGGCCAGACACTGACACAGATGTCCTGGGAGTCAGGCTGAGACCATGACCAAGGTCAGACATTTCATACACAATACGGAACCCACTGCAGCCTGAGCATTTCGGATCCCACTCCTCACACCTCCCTCAAACCAAAATCAGTTCGCCTTGCAGCCATGAGAGCAGAGACAGCCTGAATTCAGCCTTTAAATCTAAAGCAGGTGAGCGTAATGTAGGGATAAGGTAGAAAAGGAAGGTCAAGAGAGCCTGAGTACAGGCATTTTGACCGATACCAGACCCTGACCACCCTGAACAAGGAAGCTGCCCACAAGTTGCCAGACCAGGACCACCTGAGGATGGATGAATTACTAAGCTGGATGCCTTACAAACTGTCTGTGCTTACTTTTCTGTGACAGCAGTTTATGATTAACCTTTATGTCCTGACCTCAAGACAATGCCAGTCATGTACATGTGGCTGTTTCCCAGCAGGGCTTTCGAACATTTAAAAACATTACCATAGCCCCATAAGGGGTCCCCCTCCTACTCGAGAAAGGACCCCTAGTCTGTGGAGTAGGATCTTTTGTCTGTCTCTCTCAATAAACCTTCCTGTAGCTAGGTGGCTCATTCTTGAATTCATGCCTCTGAGAAGCCAAGAACCCACTCAGCAAGTTCGGGGAACTTTCTCCCCTTCATTGGGATACGTCCTGCATAAAGGGGTCAAAAAATTTGTAAAAAATGAGTCAAATTAATCTACTTCCCAAAGATAGTGTCCCACCTCATTTGAGATTTTCCTTTCAGTCAGACTTTGAACAGACTTGAATCATTCATTCAATAATTATCTTTGTCTACTATGTGCCAGGTCATTTGCTAGGTACGCTATATTATACTCAAGACAACATAATTTCTACCCTCCCAGAGTTCACATACAATTTCATAATGGCTGTACCAATCTATATTCTCACCAACAGTGTATAAGGTTTCCCTATTCTCCACACCCTTGCCAACATTTGTTACTATTTGATAATAGCTGTCCTAACAGATGTGAGGTGATATCTCATTGTGGTTTTGATTTGCCTTTCCTTAATGATTATTGATGTTGAACATCTTTTCATATACCTATTGGCCATTTTTATGCCTTCTTTGTAAAAATGGCTATTCAGGTCCTTTGCCCATTTTTTAAATCAGGTTATTTGTTTTTCGAGTTGTATTTTTTGTTGTTGTTATTGTTGGCTATTGAGTTGCATAAGTTCCTTATACATTTTTTATGTTAACCTTTATTTAATATATAGTTTACAAACATTTTCTCCCATTCTATAGTTTGCCTTTTTATTTTTTTGATTGTTTCCTGTACTTTGCAGAAATTTTTTATTTGATTATGATATTGCGAAATATGTGTTTGGTCTTTGTTCCAGTCTCCTGACATACAGCTCCTAAAATCCTTGGAATCTCAGGAGTGATAAAAGTATCTTCAGTATGCTAATGAGTTGACTGATGGCTGGGGGCTCCTGGGTAGCCTCAGAATGGGGGCTGGTCACCAGAAAGACTTAAGCATGATTAGAGGGCTGGGGCTTTCAGCCCTACCCCCCCAATCTCCTCAGAGGGGAGAGGGAGCAAAGGTTGAGTTGATCACCAATGTCCAGTGATTAACAAATCATGCCTACATAACGAAGCTTCTGTAAAAACCCAGAAGAACTGAATTCAGGGAGCTTCTGGGTAGCTGAGGGCATGGAGGTGCTGCAGGGTGGTGTGCCCCCAGAGGGCATGGAAGCTCTGCACCCCTTCTCCCATATCTCACCCTATGCATCTCTGCCATCTTGGTGTTCAATAGTATCTGCTGTAATACGCTTTATAATAAAGGAGTAAACGTAAGTGTTTCCCTGAGTTCTATGAGCCATCTTAGGAAATTAATCAAACCCAAGGAGGAAGTCATGATTTATAGCCTGTTGATTACAAGTTTGGGAGGCACAGACTTGTGACTGGCATCTGAAGTGAAGGACAATCTTGTGGGATTGAGCCCTACACCTGTGGAATCTGACAATATCTCCAGGTAGATAGTGTCAGAATTGAACTGAATTGAATTAGAAGGTACCTAGTTGGTGTCCACTGCAGAATCTGGAGAATTGGCTGATTGCTTAGTGTATGGGGAAATATGCTACACACACACACACACACACACACACACACACACACACACACTCACACCTGCTGTCAGAAGTGCTGTATGACTGTGTGAGAGTAAAGAGTTTGGTAGGAGAAACTGAGTTTGTTTATTCCTGTATCTTTACATAGATGTAGTCTCATTTGTTTATTTTTGCTTTTGTTGCCTGTGGCTTTGGTGTCATACTAAAAAAATCATTTCCAAGACCAATGTCAAGGAGATCTTCCCTATGTATTCTTCTAGGAGTTTTATGGTTTTGAGTATTATATTTAAGTCTTTAATCCATTTTAAGTTTATTTTTGTGTGTAGTATAAGATAAAGGTCCAATTTCAGTCTTTTGCATGTAGATATACAGTTTTCCCAATACCATTTATTGAAGAGACTATCCTCTCCCCATTGTGTATTCTTGAAGACTTTGTTGAAAATTAGTTGAATGTATATGTGCAGATTTATTTCTGAGCTCTGTATTCTGTTCCATTGGTCTATATGTCTGTCCTTGTGTAGGACCATACTGTTTTGATTACTATCTATAGCTTTGTAATATAATTTGAAATCAGGAAGTATGATGCCCATAGATTTGTTTTTCCTCAAGATTGTTTTGGTAATTCAGGGTCTTTTGTGATTCCATACAAATTTTAGGATTGCCTCTTTTATTTCTGTGAAAATGCTTTTGGAATTTTAATAGGGATTGCATTGAGTCAGTAATATGGACATTTCAGTAATATGGACATTTTAACAATATTTTTTCTTCCGATTCATGAACACAGAATATCTTTCCATTTATTTATCTTCTTCAATTTCTTTCACCAATGTGTAGCTTTCAGTGTACAGAACTTTCACCTCCTTAATTAAATTTATTTCTAAATATTTATTTTTTGATGCTATTATAAATGGGATTGTTACCTTAATTTTTTCAGTAGTTCATTGTTAGTATATATAATAGAAATGCTACTGATTTTTGTATGTTGATTTTGTATCCTATAATATTACTGAATTTGTTTATTAGTTGTAACAGGTTTTTTGTAGAGTCTTTAGGGTTTTCTAAATATAAGATCACTTGGGGGGAATGGGGGGCAAGGGCATCATACGTAACCTAAACACCTGTACCCCTATAAACAACAAACAATAAAAAAAATAAATAAATATAAGATCATTTTATCTGCAAATAGAGACAATTTTAGTTCTTCCTTTCCAATTTGGATGCCTTCTATTTCTTTTTCTTGCCTAATTACTCTTGCTAGTAGTATGTGCAGTACTATGTTGACTAGAAGTGGCACTGTTGGGCATCCTTGTATTGTTCTTGATCTTAGAGGAAGAGCTTTCAGCTTGAGAGTTTTTATGATAAAAAACATTTTAAATTTTCTCAAATCCTTTTTTCTGTATCTATTGAGATGATCATATAATTTTATCCTTCATTTTCTTAAGGAGGTGTGTCACATTTATTGATTTGTATGTATTAAATCATCCTTGCATCCCAAGGATAAATCCCACTTGATCTTGGTGAATAATCCTTTTAATGTGATGTTGAATTTAGTTTGCTAGTATTTTGTTGAGATTATTGCACCTATGTTCATCAGGGATATTGGCCTGTAATCATATTTTCTTGTAGTGTCCTTATATGGCTTTTAAATGGAGGTAATACTGGCTCTGTAAAATGAATTAGGATGTGTTCTCTCCTTTTCAATTTTTTGGTGCAGTTTGAAAAGGATTTGTATTAATTCTTCTTTAAATGTTTGGTAGAATTCACAGTGAAGACATCTGGTCTTGAGCTTTTATTTTGTCTGGCAGATATTTGATAACTGATTCAATCTTCTTACTCATTTTTGGTCTGTTCAGATTTCCTATTTCTTCATGACTCAGTCTTGGTAGGTTGTATGTTTCTAGGTATTTATCCACATCATATAGGTTATCTAATATGTTGGTATATATTTGTTCATAGTAGTCTCATGATTTTTTGTATGTTTGTGAACTTCCTTAAAACTATTTTGAATCCTTCTTAAAGACATTCATAGATCTCCATTTCTTTGGGGTTAATTACTAGGAAACTGTGTTCCTCAGTTTTTTTCCTATTCCTTGAAGTCTTCTGTTGCCAGCTTCACATTTAAAGAGGCAGTTACATCCTCCAGTCTTTATTTACTCGCTTCAAAAAAGAAGTATCTTTATTAGTCAACAGGGCTAGAGATTATGAAATTCTGTTAGACGTTTTCTATGGATGGGCCCACTCCACCCTTCTTGTTCGTTCTTGGGTGGGAATTCTTAAGATCGTATGTCTTCTCTTCATCCTGCAAAGTTAGGCCAGGCACTAAGAGTTTTTCATTTGTTTTCTCTAGGGCAGAGCCCTAAAATGCTCTAGTTTTTGTGCCTTCTCCCAATCCTGCAGATTTGGGCCAGTTCACTGCATGTGTTCACAAGTCATCTGCAAAGGCTCTCACACTATACAGGGAGAATACATGGGGAGATAACCATGGGGGCCTGAAAGAGGGGTGAGATGAGCAGAGTATTGGAGGCATCCATGGGACAGTTGAGAGGGTTCATGAGGCATCCCAAGGGGCTCATGGGTGGGCCTCCTCATTGAGACTGTGAAGTGGTTTACAGGATACATGGCCCTTTGTTGAGCTTCAAGCCCTGTGGCTATGAGTCCTTACCTCTCTTCTCTGCTTATAGCCCTCCCAGCCACACAGCCATGGTGATCCCTTCAGCATTCTGTGTGGAATGAGAAAGAGTTGGATCTCTTGTGCAGCATTCTACACAGAGGGGCAAGCCAGTTGCTCACTCACCACACTCTCACTTTTCTCCATGGGAGGAGGTATGGGTCAAAGGAGTCTCTTTTGGCACTGAGTTGTGCTACCTTGGGGGAGGGGTGACATGGGTAAAGTGAAACTGTTCTTCTTACCCTCTTTAATGTGTCTATTCTTGGATTTTTTGTTCCAATGGTGTGCTGAAACTTCTTCACTGGACACCCAGACTCCCACGAAGGTACTCTCATCTGTGGGCAGTTGTAAAAATCAGTTCACTGTGGGGAGATGACAGTAGAAAACCCCTATTCTTCCATATTGCTCATGTCACTCCAGCTCAGACAATTTTCAGTCACAGATAACAGTGTGCTGAAGCCAGCTGAGAGGGGCTCATGAGAGCAAACAGTGCACTGTGATCCTCTTCCCAACTCTGGATTCAGTGGCTTCTTATTGGTACCTTGAAATCAGCTATATTGGGAATACTCACACTATAGAAATCAGAAAACTTTAAAAGGAAGAAGAGTTTGGGTTTTTTTGTGTGTTATTTTTTTCCAGAGAGCCAGTTGTTAAACGTTTACCAGCCCAAGCCAGTAAATGGCAGGCTGATTACTGGAATGAAGGTCTCGTTCTCTATGTCCTGCATGCCTTTCTCTCCGACATTAGGGTAAAGTAGAGTTTTCCACACTTTAGTGTTCAGAAGAACCACCTCCAGTAATTGCATTCTAACCCAGGCAAGCCTGGACCTGCACTCTTAATGTCCACTATTCAATCATTCATTTATTCATTCCTTCATTAGCTCATACTGAGTACCTGGCCAAAAGTTGGGGGTATAAAAAGTCAAAGATAAGTGCCTACCTCCAAGGAGCTTAGATTCTCTCAAGGAAGGCACAGGGGTCTGGGACAGGGGACAGGTTTAAAACCAAGCTCCTGTACTGCCTGCCCAAGACTAGCCTACCCAGTATCCAGGCACGCTCCTAGTATTAGCAGGCCCAGGACAAGGGTACAGGTGGAGTACTTCTGTATTAGTTTCCCAAACGTGGTGGCTTAAAGCAAAAAGAATTTATTCTCTAACCATTCTGGAGGATAGAAATCTGAACTCTAAATGTCTGCCCTTGATGTCAGCCCTCCCTCTGAGGCTGTCAAGGAGAATCCTTCCTCACCACTTTCAGCCCCTGGCGGCTCCCAGCACTCCTTTCCCCTGCCCTGCATCTCTGTGTCTTCTCCTCATCTTACAAGGGCACTTATCATTGGACTTATGGCCCACACAGTTAATCCAGGATAATCTTATCTTGAGATGCTTCATTTAAGTACATATGCAAAGACCCTTTCTCCAAATGAGGTCACATTCCCAGATACCATGGATTAGAACTTGGACATATCATTTTGGAGGCCACAATTCAACCTACTAAACCTGCAAACCGTATGTCTAAATATTAAAAGTTATAAATCAAAATAACAAACTAGCAAATAAATTATGTTTTACCTTGACATTTATACCATCATGATGACAAAATTTAAAAATACATGCAAAGTTATGGTTTCATATAACCAAAATTAAAATATCAAGATTGACTGAATTTAATCATCATTGCTTATGTGTAGGTGGCCTATTGATAGTTGGATAATATTTGGTTAAGTAATAAAAGCATACATAATTCATAAATTATCATATATCTATTCTATGAAATGTATTTTTCTCACCTTCGGTTAAATAAAATCACTAAGTATGTTCCTATAATCAAGAGTTTCATGTAATTTGTGTTCAATTGATACAAATGAGGATAATAATGATACTCACCTCACAAGGTTGTTGTGAGAATAAAATGAGATCAGTCTGCAAAATATAAAATGTAAATTGTATTCAAAGTGTATAAAATTTGAATAAATTTTCATTTAAAATGTAAATTGAGTATAAAAATTTATAAAATTAAACTTATTTCTCAAAGAATTATAAATCTATTTTCTTCCAAAATATTCAGTTATCTATTGAGTTTAAAAAGTAAAAATATATTATAATTAATGAATATCATATTTTAAAATAATTATTTAAATTAACCTTAATTTTTAATTCAACTTTTTGAAAATCTAATTAAAGCTTAATAAATTTTTATAAAAATATGATTATTTGCAATTTGAGCATTGAATGCCTATATAGTGGACCATTTTAAGTATCGATGTCCCACACGTTACATCTAGATCTCTCTCTATATAAATTTAAGAGTAATATCAATTGTTTAATATTGCAAAATATTACTCATCCACCATGAGTGACTTTTGTGAATACCATATTAATTCTAAGTGCCTCCAGAACCACAATTTGGAGCACAAAGAGAAGCAAAAAGAAATAAAGAATGTGTGACACTACTAAAAAAATCAATCGTATTTTATTATGCCAGAATCTATTGCATACATGCTCCCTGAGAGGAGAGATTTGACATGCTAATTTGTCTTTTCTCTTACCTATGTACTTCCAGTGTTCAAGTTTCCCTTGTCTTTGTCTAATGATAACAACGGCAAACCCACATACTTGAGTGAGTTGACTTGTGTTATGGAGCCAGAGATGTGGAGAAGCATCTCCCTGGGGCATGAACCGTGTTAGCCATGACAGTGAATGTTCAGGGTCGTAGGTCATGATGTGCCAGTAGTAACAGCTGGGCCTCAAGTGTTAGGGGCACCCGCGTGTTCTTATATAACTTTTAGAATGTGTGTGTGTGTGTGTGTGTGTGTGTGTGTGTGTGTGTATCTGAGATTGTGATACACATGGCCCTCTAAATTGCAAGGATAGGGACCACTCTTGCCTTGGGAAAGTTCTAGGAAACAACTCCCAGAACTCCATGTATGTCTTTCTGCTTACTCTAAATCCCACCTGGCTCCCCAAGGTGCAGCCTGTCATCTACTCCTCCAGAATCGCAGAGAGAGCAGCCCAGCCTTAAATACCCTGCCTTGGAGCTATTGTTTAGATCCCTGCTCCTGACTGCTCTGCTTCTGACCACCTCCTCACCTGCCTTCTCCATCACCTGCCCAGCCTCTGTGACGCCACCTTTATCTTACTCTGGAACCGGCTGACCTATGTGTTCCAGACTCTCCTGATACTCCATTTGCCATAGCCCCAGCCCTCTTGCAGCACACCAGCCTGTCTGTTGCTTCACCCCACTCTCTTTGCTGAAGTCTATTAGCTGACAGCCCAGCTCTGGTTGTCTTTAGGAGTGTCACATACGTTGGGTCCCTGGACGATGTCTTTGCTCTCACAACCTCTGTATGGTATGCTTTCTTTCCCCTCAAGGGTTAGTTGGAGTTCTAGGCTGACCTTGCTAGTTAACCACAGCCTATCATAGAAAATGCCAGACAGATCCATATCTCCCACCCCTGATTGGGTGTAGTGCCTTATTAAAATAAGTGTTGCAAATGATGATAGTGAAGTCCAGCCTATAAAAGTTTTTCTTTGGCTGGAAGGAAAGGGAGAATGACACAGTTTTTAAGTTTGATTCTGGATGTCTTTAAGCAGGACTTGAAACTTCTCTCAATTTTCTTACGCCCAGCCCAATTCAGACATTTACATTACCAGTATAGCCCTGGGTACAAACAGTAAAGCATTGTTTTTAGAGCCAGACAGAGGTAAATTTGAACCACTGCTCCTCTTCTTACTATCTGTGTACTCTTGGACAAGTTATACACTCTTCCAGAGCTCAGCTTCCTCATCTTTTAAAGGAGATAACAAAACATACCTAGAGGGTTTGTGATGAAGACTTTAAAAAATGTGTTCAGCACAGTGTTTGCACACACTAGATGCTCAGTAGTTGTTTGTTCTGTTCCCCTAATTCAGGCTCCTTGATTGTCTAGCCCCACCCTCAAATCTGCCAATGGAGTTAGGGGTCTCCCAGTCTGGATACCTTGTAACTTGGCTATGAAGGGGAGCCCCTACCTTCCTTCCTGGGATGAAGCAAAGTCAGAACTCCGGGGATAGCCTGTAGCCAGGAGCCTAACTAAGTCAACTAAATCCAATAAATGACTTCTTCTATTATGTAGAAATCATGGGTGCTCGTAGATGCTAATTGGCTGTCTTCTCTACTTTCTTTTACAGCATTTAAGTAGCTCCTTAACACAATTTTTATTTTGGAGCTTCCTAATTATATTACTCCAGGAACCTACTGTCAGTGAGCTTGCCCATGTTAAAAAAGGAAAGTTATTTATGCATTTTTATATTCCACAAGCATTTATGGAGTAACGCTGGTGATCTCAGCACTGCAGAGCAGCCCAAAGTATAAGATGCAGTCCCTGCCCTTGAGGAACTTAAGGCCCTGTGGTGAGAAATAATAAATGTGTGGAAAGTGATTAAGTCAAAAGTATATAAATCAGATGATGAGCATTTAAGCGGAATGATATTGTGGGACAGCTCAATAATAATAATATATCTGTAGTTATTTTTAACTATTCTTATATATAAAGAAATACAGCAGATAGAGAAATGTACTCTGGGCCAGGGAAATAGCAAAAACTGAGCCTTGGCAAGTTGACCGAGCCAGTGAGAAGCCTGACCCAGTGGGAGTGAAAGTCCCATGTGGAAGAGTAGTTTCATTTCCACAGACATGATCAAGCTCTAAATGATGTCTATAATGCCACAAGTGTTTCTCCTGCCCTGGCTTCTTTTTTACTTGGGCCAATCTGTCATGCTGTAGTCTAACAAAACATTCTAAGTACTGTGTGGAAAATATCACTCTCCCATTCCCAAACTTTCAATGGCTCTCCATTGCCTGCTGAAACCCACTGCTCACCAAATCCAAACTCTCCTGTGGTATCCTTATAGATCAGAAAGAATCTCAAAGGTTGGATTACAGTTAAGGTAAAAGGGGGATAGCAAACTGGGTTTGAATCCCAGTTCAGCCATCAGCTAGTTATGTGGATCCCTAAGGAACGTAATTCAACTTCCTTGTGCCTCAATCCATACCTTGTAGGTTGTTGAGGAGATTACAATAATTCAATACATGCAAAGGGCTTAGAATACTATTTGGCACATAGTGACTGCTCAATGAATGTTGGCTATTAGTAAAGTAATAGAAGTATTGATTACTGGAGCATGTGAACCTGGAGAGAGTTCTCTACTCCCAGCCCTTAAAGCTAAGTTCATGGCCCAATGAAGACATAGAAGATATACTTATTCCATTTGTGGAATAGTATGAAGTGGAGAGGGCTAGCAAATATGTTGGATTATGAAATCATGTTCCAACACTATGCTAACAAGCAACTGAAAGGGACGGATCTAACAAGAAACAAGAAATAAAAATAAACACAATCCAGTACTTAGTGTACTGGCACACAAGCTCTCTGGAAGGAAAAAAGCCCCAATTTGTAGCATTTGCCAAATTCTGTGGTATAAAGACTCCTACCATAGCTGATGTCAAGTTACCATGTGATGTCCTGAGCTCAGAACTGGGAAGAGATGCTAACCCTGGCTCTCAGAGCTGTTGTGAGCTGGTTCCAGGACACCACTGAAAACAAAAGGTCCTAAACCAGAGTTAAAAACAAAACAAACAAACAAAAAAAAACCAGAATGAGAAGAGATGTGGCGTAGTGCCTGTCCCTGAAGAGTTTCTGTGGACTGAGCGACTATGAATTCAATGTATGAGAAAAGCAGGGAAGTGAAATGGCTTAAGAGCTTGGCTCTGTAGCCAGAGAGTTATTGATTCGAATTTCACCTTCCCTACTTCCTAGATGCATGATCTTTGACAAGTAACTAAATCTATTTAATCCTAGTTTCCTCATCTCTGAAATGGCCAAGATGATAATAATGTCTGCCTCATAAATTGATTCATAGAGCTGCATGATAAATGTCATGTTAAGAAAAGGGCAAGCAACTAAAAGAGGGAAAATAGGCAAAATGTGTGTGTGTGAATGAGATATACCTACAGAACAAACTACCCAATGCTTACTGACTTAAAATAACAGCTATTTGCTCAGGGGTCTGCGGGTTGGCAACTTGGGCTGGGCTCAGAGGAAATGGCCCTCTTCTCCTCCCAGGGATTAGTGAGGCTCAATCTCATGTTTGCAGTCAGCTGACAGTCAGAGGCCTCACTCATATATTTAGCAGTGGGCTGGACTGATGGGGGTCTCTGGGCCATGTGTCTCTCACCATCCAGCAAGCTAATCCCAGCTTTTTCACCTGGTGGCGGTTGTGGAGAAGAAAGAAACAGCAAACACCGATGCACAGGCAATTTTCACACTCTTGGGTCTCTTCAAGTCTCACATTTTCTTATCTCTTGTCTCAGCCCAGAGTCAGTATGATGGGAACTACAAAAGGGTGTAGATTAAGGCAGGGGAATTATTGTGGCCATTTTGGGAAACAATCTAGCACAATGTAAGAATAGGCAATTGACAAAAGAGAAAATTCAAATGGCAAAGAAAAAAAAACTGCATGAAAAGATACACAAACTCACTAGTAAGAGGAAAATGCAAATTAAAATGGGAAATCATTTCTTACTTATCAGCTCAATAAATAAAAAAAACCTTATAAAACTAAGGGATAGTATATAAATGGGAAAATGAGAACTCTTGTACATAATTACTGAAGAGTACACAAATTATGACACACTCATAGAATCCAGTAATTAAAATTAAATTAGTTTCTTATGAATCAATATTGAAGACATATTTCTGAGTTATGGAATATTAGACAATAAAATTTGATACACTATATATGACATTTTATTTTTATGAATACATACATATATAATAAAATTACAAAACACACCAACTTCAGAATATTTATTTCTTGGGATGAAGAGCAAAGAATGAAAAATAAAGGCAGCTTCTATTTTATCTACATATTTTATTTCTCAAAAAATTTGAAGTAACCATGGCAAAATAGAATACTCATTAAATTCAAGAGGTAGGTCCACGAGCATTTGCTATGTTCAAAATATTTGAACTATTGTATGTTTGAAATATTTCATAATTAAAGTGACATTTAAAGAAATAATAGCTGATATCTGTTTTAAGGAGAAAAGGTTGGAGGAACAAGTTTTATAACGGCTGAATTTGGCTGCCTAAAAATGTGTGATTTTAGGTCACCTTCATGGACGCTACAGCATGAAGAAAGAAGGTGTCCGCAATCCTGCTCTACTCTGTAGTGCAGACCGTGCCTGAGCACACTTGAGGAAGGACACACGCAAATGTGAGTGTGGCCATTCATTTGTTCAACCACACTGCTTGGGCCCCTTCCTATGCTGCCACCACACCGGGCCCTGAGGAGACCACAGAGGACACAAAAACCTGGGTCCCTGTTCTGAGAGAGTTTTGGATCATAATTCTGAAAGACATAATCCCAAATGCCATAATCCCAAATATTGAAATCCTGAAAGATCAAAATCCCTGAACAGAAGATGGAAGAATTTAATAGGGAATGTTCACGTTGGAGCGTATAAAAATTTCAGAAGAGCAGCGCCACATAGAAAATGAATGTGAATGTTATTTTCAGAGGAGAGTCATGTCCTAAAAGAAAAAAAAGGAGCCATTCATCATGATGTAAGACTTCAAAATATAGTTTATGATAGTAAAAGTCAGTCAGCTCTCATGGACCATCTCCACGCAATTGCCCGTAATCTATCCCTGTAATATGCTTTTTTCGTATGCCAAATTTTCTTTTTAGTTATTTTTGCTTTTTTTCTTTTCTTTGCCTTTTTCAAGGTTTTTATTCACCATTTTAAATTGTCAGCATTATTTTTTATAATTCCTTATACTACTATATTTCACCTTCACATCACTTCCAATAGTGGAAGTACAAATTATGTAGAGACTTTTAGAGAGTTCTAATTCATTTTACGTATTTTTTACAAATTTGACTCCACAAAAGTGCATTATCACAACGTTGACTTTGTGTGTAAGTGTGCGTGTGCATGTGAAAACATTGAAACTCCCTCAATAAATGAAGAGATGTCCTTTTTGTACATCTGCCTTCGTAAAAGATAAAATTTTCTGGGATCTCAGCTCTTTGCGTGACTGCATATTCAGCAGTGACCCAAAGAGCTGAGATGCAGTTTTTGATTGATTATCAAAAGACTTAGGTTGTTCCTAACAGTATTTCAGATGACTGCAATTATAAAGCTGGGTGCACACAATTACCAGCCATAGTGATACGAATTTATACATTTCCCTTTTGACCTATTTCTTTGTGAACGCCGTTCATCTGCTCAGAACTGTTACACCCATGTGACTGTTGTTAGTAAACCTGAGTGTTTATGCTTGCAAAACTGTGCATGTTATTGTTGCCTATTTATTGTGTAAAGTGGCCTATGAAGTATTCTGTCATGTTTTATGTGTTTCTCATATAAATTCCCTTTTAAAAATGTAAATGGATGTCTTCTTAAAAATTTTTTAATTTTTTTTTCCAGGATCATATTTTTGGGATTGTGATCTTTCAGGATTTCAATATTTGGTATTATGGCATTTGGGATTGTGTCTTTCAGGATTAAGATCAGCTTCCCCCTCAAAGGCTTCCCTTTTCTCCCAGTTGACACACACAACAACCTTAAGAGGACGTGAGATAAAGGGAGAGGTGGGATGGAGGGTCGATAGCTTGCCGAGGAGATGAAAAGCTCTGTCCAAACCAAGTAAAATGTGGGGAATGAGAACCAGGCTGCTGCCCACGTCTCCCCCACACTGACTCTGCGTCCACAGGGAATGCTGATGCGTTAGATGGGACGGCTCAGGGCACCTGCCTGCACAGACGCACGCAGCATAGACAAGGAGAAATCTGCCTGTGTGCCCAGGGATCTTACTGCAGCCTTTCCCAAGTCCAGCCTTAGTGTCCCCACGAGGACCTCACCCTCTGGCAAAGCAGAGGATCAGTGCAGTTTGCTCCATCCACCAGCTCCTCAGCAGCCTTTATCCCCTCAAGGCTGAACTGCAAAAACAGTTATTTTTGCTGTACTGTTTTTCTTATTTCTTTTAAACTCCCCATTTCCTATTCTGTAATTATTGCCAAGAAATGTTCACAGAAAACATGCTGGGTTTCTGACAGTCTGTCATGTGGGAGCTCTTCCTGTGCACTGCCTGGAGACCAGAGTCTGGCTGGGCGAGGTGCAGGGAGCAGTTCTGGCCACCGGAAGGAAAGACTTCACTGCTGCGGGTCCAGGGCAGCAGTAGGCGCCCTCCCCTGAGGCTTACCTGGAGAAAAAAACATAAGAAAAGACCTAACAATGAAGAGCAAGTGGCTGGCTGGCCTTAAAATTCTATAAAATGTCTTCATTGAGTTTTTATGATTCTAGACTAATCTTTGTAAAATATTTAAAATCTATAGAAAGGTTTAAGACAGTGTAGACCTATAATCTCATCTTCCAGAGAAAATCACTATTAACAATTTGATATCTATCCTTTCAGGTGTTTTTCAATGCATATTCAAGCTATCAGATATGAATGGGGGATCATGCTATATATAGATCGCCTTGCAACTTGCTTTCCCCTCCCCGCACAATGTTGTATTTTGGAGCCTTTCCCACATCTTCATATGCATGATTAGCTCATTCTGTTTATGAGTCGTATCATTCATTCATTCACAAATACTTATTGAAAGTGAGCACCCACTTTATGTCAGGCACTATTCTGGGCACTAGGGGACACGGTGGTAAACAAAACAGTTTTACCCTCATGAGACTTTATCTTCCAGTAGAGAGAAAGAAATACACAAACAAATGTGTCAAATGAAGTCCAAGAGATACTGCTATGAAGGAAGACAAAGCAGGTTAAGGGGACATCGTGCAACAAAGAATGCTGTGTTAGATCACATAGTCATGGAAGGCTTCTCTTAGGGATTCTGTATCGGTGACCTATTGCTGTGTAACAAATTATCCCCAAAACTTTCTGTTTAAAACAACAGTATTTATAATCTCACAGTCTCTGCAGGACAGGAATCCAGGAGCAGCTTAGCTGTGTCAACTGCTTCAGGGGCTCTCTCAGGCTGCAGACAAGTTGTCAGCCAGGTCTGCAGTCACCTGAAGGCTCCACTGGGGAAACATTCACTTCCAAGTTCACATGGATGTTGACAGGAATTAGTGTTTTGCAGGCTGTTCTGTGAGGGCCTCAGCTCCTCATTGGTCGGTGGCTGGAGGCCTCCCTCAGCTGCCTGCCACGCGGGCCTCTCAACAGGGCAGCTCACAACATGGGCCGGCCTCCTCAGAGAGCCAGAGGGAAGAGCCGGGGAGGGGGAGCACACGGTGAAGTCAGTGTTTTATAACCAAACCTCAGAAGTGACATCCCCTCATTTCTAAAATATTCCACCCATTAGTTGTAAGTCACTAGCTCATGCTGAAGGGGAGGGAATCGCACAAGGTGTGAATACCAGGAGGGGAGATCATTGAGGGTTGTCTTAGAAGCTGCCTGTCACAGGTCGATATTTGAACAGAGGCACAAATGAAATGAGGAGTGAGTCATGTTAATAGCTGGGAAGAGAACCTTCCAAGAAGGAGAAACAGCAGGAGCACAGGCCCTGAGGGTGGAACTGCCCTGGTCTGTGTAAGGAACAGCCAGAGCCCCCAGTGGCTGCAGCAGGGGAGAGAAAGA
Organism: Indri indri; assembly: GCA_004363605.1. Lineage (NCBI taxonomy): Eukaryota > Metazoa > Chordata > Mammalia > Primates > Indriidae > Indri > Indri indri. The sequence continues at coordinate 24,924 of RJWJ010011670.1, read as the reverse complement.
GCGGGGGGAAGTGAGGTCGAAGAGGGAGGCAGTGACCAGACCATGCCAGGCCTTGTAGGCCACGGGAAGGACTTGGAGTTTTATTTTAAGAGTAATAAGAAACCACAGTATTTCCTAGTTTGCATTATCGTCATCTATTCACCCAGCCTTCTATACTGATGAAGATCATTTCCAATTTTCTGTTTCTAAAAATGCTACATGCTTACATACATGTGTATATGAGTGTGTGTGTATGTGTGTGTGCATTTGTGCTGTATGTATGTGTATCCTAAGATTTTTCTGGATCAAAAAGTACGTGCATTTAAAATGTGGAGATACACATATTGCCAAACTGCATTCAAAAAGGCTTTTCCAATTGACTCTCCCATCAGAATTGTGCAAAAGGAGAGTTCTGGCCAACACTAAGTAGTATTAAGCTTTTGAATCTTTGTTAATCTGATGTGGGAAAGTGGCGCTTCATTGTGATTTGTGTTCGTTTCCTCTCTTAAGATGAGCTTTTTGCATCTATAAGAAGAATAAACCTTTTTTCATCCTTCTGTTTCTTTTTCCACAGGCTCTGATGAGGTCTAAGGGTCCTCTACTCTGCCCACCACCGACGGCAGCTGGCCCCACACCCCCAGGAGCTGTCCAGCCGTCCGGCAGCGCTTCCCTTTGCTCCCTGTGGTGTCGGAGCCCACGCCGGCCTCCCACTGCTGAGCCTTTCGCTGACCTCCTTTCCTCACACGCACCTCTCTCCACTTGTCAGACTCAGGCAGCTCCTCAGCGTCTAGCATCCAGCTGCCTCTGCCACATTCTCCACCCGAGCTGAGAGGCACTCAGAACCCCCTCCGCAGGGTCCCAGGCGGCTGGGTGGAGTAATGGTCAGGGAGGTGAGCGCTGGGCTTCTATCCTCTCCAGCTGGTGTAACTCTGATCTTGGGGAAAGTACCAAAAAAAAATGTCTCCGTATTTTCCCTAAACTGAGTCAGAAATAACAGTCACTTCCTGGGTAGGCTTTTATGAGAATTAAATGAGAAGACTAAACAAAAATACTAAGACCAGTACCAGGCACTTAGTAGGTGGTCAGTAAATATGAGCTGTTACCTTCACCTGATCCTACCCTGCAGCCATCCGAGTCCCTGAAAAGCAGGCAATATCTTACTCATTTTTGTATTTCCACAAGCACATCATATAGTGCTCTGCAAGAAACAGCATTCAATAATTACTTGTATAATTATTTGTGTACGTGTCAAATAAAGGAATTCACACCTGAATGAATGAATGAATTGAATGTGCAGCCTTAATATGAAGGGATTTAACTGCCAACTGTTATCTTGTGTACAATTGGGAATCCTTGAAGGATTTCATGAAGATTAAATAACATAAAGTAATGTTTTAAGAAGGAATTTAAGGAATAAGTAAATTTGCAAATAAGATTTTTTTAAAACCTGCTGATTTCCCCAGTTCCCATGAAGGCAAGTGGCCAACGCACACTTGGAAACCTGCTTTAAGCTGTCTGCTCTTCAGGCCATGCATGCCTAAGCTCCGCGGCCCTCTCCCCACTTGTCTAGCCCACCCTGCCTCCCTGCAGCCCATTACCAGGCAGAGCCCCTCTAAAGATGAGCACACAAATGTGCTCACTGTTTTTGCCTTAGGCACTCTCTCCAGCATGTACAGTGGTTTAAAACAGAGGCAGAAAACCACAGCCTGCAGGCCACATCCAGCTCACAGATAACATTTTGCTTCACGGGCACCGTATTTTTCAAAAATTAAATTAAAACTCAAGAGATTTAAATTTAAAAAAATACAGATTTCTTGCAAAATCTGAGGTCGCCAGAGGGGCTGGCATTCCCTTGTGGCAGCAGCAGCCTATCTGGGGCCCTGTAGCAGCAGCCCCCTTAGGATGGGGCCTGTGCCTTATTTCCAGGTCTTAGGTCCCCCACCCACCTGTCTCATTGTTTATGCTGGATGGATGCTGAGCTGCATCAGTGTTCAACCCCCGCTTTGGAACTGTCGTCCAGGTGGACATTGGCTTTGCCTTTCACTAATGAGTATTTCAGCCCCACATAACTTTTCAAACACATAGAGCAATAGTGCCTTAACTCCTCACATGTTTTTTTGAGAAAAAGACCTTATAATAAAACACATCCAGGCATTGTCTATAAGTTTAACCTTTCAGATACTGAGTTACTTATTTGATCACCACTTTTTTCCGGGAGCACCTCCATAAACATCCCATGAAAGACATTTTAGGGAACACAACCTGGGAAGGTTCATAGACTCAAAATCTAAAGAGAAAGCCCTGTGCTCACAAATGCAATCTCTTAAGAATAGAAACAACACTGCCCACCTCCAGACCCCTTACCAAGAAAGATGACACAAGAGAGATGACAGGAGCCATCCACTAGATAAGTCAATTGCAGGGGACGCCAGGGAAGAGGAGGACCCATTGCCTCTGCTTGGGTCCCTAGAAACAGACTCTGTGATGGAGATGGTGTGCAGGAGGTTTGTCAGGGCATGCACCAGGGAATGCAGTGGCCTCAGATAGTCCTGCAGGGAGCCCTTGAGCTGCAGAGTCCTTCAGAGTTGTCCCCCAAATTAAACAAGGGGGCCGGGCCTTCGTGCCCTATGTATCAATCAGTCATTGAAGAAGAGAGTGTAACTGTGAGGGAGGCAGCTCTCACCAGCTGGAAGCAATTCCCAGAGAGGGATGCGACTGTGGCCATCGGTAGCCCACACTCCTGGCACGAGCAGATGATTGTCTCAATCTTGAAAGGTGAATCTGAATAGAACCACAGATCCCACTATATCTATCTTCCTTCTTCAGGGTTAAATGGAGCCATCTTCTTCCCTGCCATTGGCAGCAACGACTGCTGTGTGAAAGTCAGAAGGTCGGACTTGGAAGCAAGACTCTGACATATTGCTTCTAACTTTTAACCCTGGCAAAGGGCACTCTTTCTGAAGTACAGTTCTGAGTGCATTACTACAATACCAAAAAATCCTCAATGGCTCCCCATTTCCTCCTGAACAAAGTACCAAGTCGTTAGCCTGGAATTCTAGGCCCTCCATCATCTCTCCCAGGCTAATTTTCCAGCTCATCTCTCATTATTCTCCTGCAAAGCTCAATAATGAATAGTATTCTCCAAGTAGTCTCCGCACTTCACCTCCTTCATGCCTTTGTTATTGGTTATTCCCTCTACCTAGAGAAATCTTATCTCCCATCTCCATATATCTAAATCTTATCCAACTTTCTCGGTTCAGCCCAAATGCTTTCCCAGTTCCATCTAACTAGAATCAATCTTTCTCCGATCTTGGAAAAACTTTTTTTTACTATGGATTATATACAATTTATCTCACATACTAAACCATAAACTCTTTGAAGGCAGGTCTCATTAAATGCCTCATGCGGCTTAAACATTCATTGAATTTTTGTGTTAATAGATGGATGGGCAGATAGATGGGTGGACAGACGGATAGGCAGATAGATGGATACATGGGTGGACAGGAATACAGGTGGAAGAATGATAGGCACTGAACAGATTTCTGCTATTGGGGTGATGCTAAATCTTACCTTCACTCTCTTCTTGGCTCTGTTCATTCTACTTAATTTATGAACAAGAGGCGGATTAGTCTAAAAGAATCAAGGTTATATTTTCCATACTGAAATATGCAAATTGCTTACTGAGCACTGGAAGCAGTGGGGAATCACTGAGCCCCTGTTCAAGTTTGCTACTACATTTGTGCATAAGAAGGGAATAGTGCCCAAGTCCCATTTGAGCTCACCACAAGACAGCCCCTGAGCCAGCTGTTGTATTTCAACTAGTACCACTCAGAAGACTTTTTGGACCTTAGATAGTTGTTAACAAAACAATATGCTCATCAGTTCCAAGAAACCAAATCAGAGGCAATGAGTTTTGGCAGCTGCTTGTCTCATGAAAGGTAACACCATATTGGAGAATATGGTCAACCTCAGCATGTGCTTTCAACATTCCGCAGTATTTACATCTGCAGTCATGGATCTGACAGCTATGGCTCTCGTTTGGAGACAAAAATTCCCCCAGAAGCCATAATAATAACCTCTTACCCTTGTGTGATGCTGCACTTCATCCGAGTCCTCACAATGACTCAACGAGATGAGAGTGGAAAGTATTCCCATTCCCCTTTGAGAGAAAATACATGTCAGTAAAATTGGTGTGTAACAGCAAAGCTACAAGTAAAACCCAGGCTATGACTATTTCTCCGCAGCAATCCCATCGCCATGTGACCTCATCTATACCTTTACCTGTAGGTCTGCAAAGAAAAATTATCAAATATATAACCAATTTATTAATCATTTGTGCAAGTAACATCATAGCCATTTTTAGAAGCTAAACACCATATTTGGTGGGGAAATTATTCTTAATGCCCTATCTAGATTATTTCTGCAAAGTTTACTCTCAATCTCCTTTGTCCCATCCTCATCTATTTAATATCTTTTAGAAGGAGGGCAGGTTCTAATTTTCAAAAGAGTAAGATGGTCCCTAGCAAACTCCTTGGACAGACTGTGTAGCAGAAGGAATGTGAACCCCTACTGGGGGGAATATGTTCCCAGGGAACAAGTTGGACTCACTAAGAACAAGCCACATTGGACATGCTTGTTGCTGGGATGACCACAATAGAGAATTAAAGAAATGCAGTAGATACAGTATCTATCGATTTTAGCAATGCCTTTGATGGAGTTTCTTATAGCATTGTTGTGAACAAATTACAGAGATGTGGACCTCATGATAATACCATTCAGTGGATTTATAACTGGTTGAACGAATTCGGAGATGATGATTAATGGGGGATGTGAGCCTCTAGGATGCCCTGAACTAATATAACGAAGAATTTTGACCTCTGCCTCATCCAGTCCAAAATTTTTATTGAGTATCACTAAATGTTAGTTCCCCTGAGCCCGACTACCCCATCTACATGGAATAAGGCTGAGAGAAGCTGAGAAGTGGGATCGCAGAATCGGCTCGCCAACGGCAGCGGTTCTCCCTGACCGGCAATTTCAATGAATGTTTCAAAAACCTTGGGGTCTTATTCAAAGAATCAAGTGCACAAATAGAGGGTTAGGAGACATATCTGGATAGCAATTCAGGAGAAAAAGACCTCAGAATTGAGTGTTGGTCCCAGCTCAGTTACACTCTGTAGTAAGGGGGAATCGGCCAAGGAAGCTAATCAGAACTAAGATTGCATTTTTCCAGTTGTAACTAGCTCCTGTCTGCTTCGTTCAGAGGCTCTGAGAGCTTTAGTTTAGGAGGGTCACTGACCAGTTGTAGAGGGGCCATGGGCAGAAGAAGAAAATGGGAAAGGAGCTGGGAACTCTGTTCATTAAATTACAAATGAAGGCACCACAGATGTTTAGCAGATGGCCTCTGTCTCTTTAAATGTCTGAAGGGCTGTCACAAGGAAAAGCGAATATTCTTATTGTGTGAACCCTAGGGGCAGGAGTGGAGCCAGTGGGTAAAAGTTAAAGGAAGCAATTTTTGTTCAAACTTAAGGAGAAGGTTGCAAAAATTGCAGTTTTCCAGATAAGTCTATGTGGCAGGAAGAAACAGAACCAAGTGAGAAATAGGCCCACAATCAAGAGAAGCTGTGATGTGGGCCCAGCTTTTGGGATGTGGGTGCTTCAAGCCGGCACAGAGAGCTCAGATGCCAGGCAGGTGCCCTACGGATGGGCCATCACCACAGTGACCGTGGAGTGGAGCTGGCTCTCTGCTGCTTTCAGGTCTGTATTTACGGTCCGTCTACATGTCCTTGTGCCTTCCTGCTCCTGACTGCTGCCTGCACTGATCGTATGGGTCTGGTATTGTTTTTAAATCCTTCACACCAGGCCTGAAGGTTCCAGTTGAGTGGTTTCAGTATCTCAAGGGTCTTCTTAACCAGCCTTTTCAGCTTCTCTGTGGCCCTCCCACGGGCCCTCCTAGCCCCGCATGTCCATTAAGCTGTGGAGTTCCCACTGAGCACAGTGCTTTAGTGAAGGCTAGGAAATGAGGAATGCTAATGACACTGGGTTGGGCAACCAAGAGTGCTCATCGAATCTCCTCCCTGAAACTATCCAGAAGTAAGAGCCTTCTTTGTAAAGATTTATCAGAGGGCAACTAAGTGAAGCAGATGGCATCTCGGAGGGGTAATGAAGGGGGTTATTATAGCATCAGTTGAACCCCCTGTTCTGTGACCATCACTGTATTGGGGTTTTGACACATATTATCACATGAAATCCTCACAAACTCCCCTGGTTAGTTCTATTATTAATCCCTTTTAAACAGGAGGTAACAGATTTAGAGAGTTAAGTGAACTGCTCAAAGTCCCATGACTGGCAAGTTGCAGAGCCAGAATTTGAATTCAGCACATGGTCTGAATTCCATCCCACTTCAGGCCTTTCCAACTTGAGAAGTCTGAACCTACCAGGCTGTCATCCTACACCATTCTTAAATCAGTCGTAGAATTTCATAACTGCAAGTGGTCTGCTTTACAGCAACACTCAGGGAAAAATGTCACTCCACAGGGCTTTGATTAGCAATATTAATATGCCTTTAGAAAAGACAGATTAGAGCAATGCAGGGAGCTGGCCCTGAAATTAAATTCAGAACGATAATGCCAGAATTACAGATACGAGGGCTGGAAGAGGATGGAGGTCAGCTGTTCCTGGTTCCCGAAGGACCAGGCCCACTCCCTGTTTTTCATTTTGTCTCAACAGCTACCCCCCAACTGAAGCACTTTCCTCTTCACTCGTACACTAAAGAGTCATTTTCTGCACTTTTGCCTAACAGCTGACTTTTATAGAAGAATCATAGGTATAATACAATACGACTTTCCATTTGGTGTAACCAATTTGCCCTAAAGAAATCCTGCATTAAATTAAACTAGTGAGCACTATAACATAATATTAGCTAAGAGTATAGGCTCTGGAGCTTGGCGACTAGTGTTCAAACCCACACCTCATCACCACTCCCCAACCACTAACTTTCCAAAGGATCCTTAATTTCCCCCTTTGACAGTTTTGAGGATGTAATTAGATAATACAAATGATACAGAGTAAATGGTGCATTGCGGCTTTGTTTAATTTTGTTTTTTAAGGACGAGGGAAAACAAGATCATTGTGCAGTATGTTCCCAACCCAAATGTTGTGAACAACATAACACTCTCAAAACACAGTGTTGATCTTAGACTCTACATCTCCCGTGTTATTCAGAACATCTACAATTTGTCACACCCAACTCACGCACACCTACTGAAACTTCTCAGCTGATCAGAGCTGAGCACTTATGATACTATAATATGTGAGAATAAGAATCCAGCAATTCATTTTCTGGACATAGTCATCTTTTAATTTGACAAGGTCACCATAAACATTAGTTCACTGTGTTCATTTCTATTTAGCAATTCCATTTGAAGGACTCTGCTTGCTTAGGGAAGCCTGGGAAAGAAACAAAGAACTTTCCTAACATCCTAGAAATATCCTATACTCATTCATTAACTGATTCACTCATTTATTCAATGAATAATTTCCTGAGCAGCCACTGCATGCCAAACTCTGAGTTGAGTTCTAGGGATTCAGTGGCAAGCCAAGTAGACGTGGTCTCAGCCCTTATGGTGCCTATAGTAGCATATGTGACAAACAGGTAAACAAAGAATTAAACAATTACATCATAAAAAGTGCTACAAAAGAAAGAGAAAGGGCTTATGACAGAGAATAATGAGGGGAAGGAGTGCTATTTAGATAAGATATTCAGAAATATCTAAGTAGCAGAAATGCACCCATTTTCTAATATATAAAATATTAGAAGCCAGCTATGATGGGCATCACTATTTACCTACCCAATGCCTTTTCACTTCTTCCTTATTTTGTTCAAGGCCATAATAAACCCAGCTAAATGTACCCAATCGCAGTTTTGTTTGGGGCCACAGCACAGTGTACTTAGCTAAAACACTCATGTCCCAGACTCCTTGGAAGCAAGGGATAGTCAGTGTGACACTATTCTGGCCAATGAGATATAAGCTATGATTTAATGGAAGATGTTACTTCCCTAATATGACTGCCATTTCTTGATTCTCTTCAGCAACTTCTTTCTCTCTGAAATATGGATGGAATGGCCGGTGCTATGGCAGCCTTTTTGCAACCATGAGGGAAAAGCCAAGACAGAGCATCTTAGGGGCCTTATTTTTGATTTTTTTGAGCCAATGATCAATGCCACCTTTTTTAGACTTGTAATTGAATGACAAATAAACTCTGTATGTATAGAAGTACCATTGTTGGAATTTTTTGTTATTCGTAGTCCAATGATGTCCCTCACTGTTATACTAGCCAAGGAAAGCAAAGAAGGAAGGGCATCTCAGGCAGAAGAAATAACATGCCTGAAGACCTTAAGGCAGAAACAAGCTTGGCATGTTTGAGAATACAAAGGTCATGGGGGCTGGAGTATAGTAGGCACAGAGGAGAGTAAAGGGAGCTAAAGTTGAAGACATAAGCAAGGGACAACTGAATTAAAGCCTGTAGGCCAGGGTGAGGAGTTTGGATTTTATTATAAGGGTGAATGGAAGCCACTGAATGGCTGGTGTACACTCTACAGAGATCACCTGCCTCCTGCATGATGAGGAACTTGGGAGGGCAGGAGCAGAAGTAGGAAGACAAGTCAGAGCCATTGCAGTTGTTCTGGGGAGAGAAGATTTTATTGAATCTTGGTTTAGATTGGGGTAAAGGCAATGTTGATGGAGAAAATTACACTGAAATGGCAGTGTAGCAGCAAGTTTGAGAGTAATTTGGCCAAAAAGCCAGTACAATATGCGAAGAATTTGTTAATCAAGTGGATCAAACCACCTATTGCCACAGGCCAGGTTGGTGAAATAATATTAAATAATATTTATGTGTTCAACGCTTTACAGACACTGCATCATTAATCCTTATAATGGCACTAGAAGGTAGACATTGTTATTATCCCCATATTACAAATGAGCAAACTGAGTCATAATCAGATTAAGTAACTTGCTCAAGGGCAATATTATTGATAAGCTAGTGGAGGTGGGTTCCAAATCCAAGGCTATCTGACTCCTTGACTCAAGCCATAAGGGACTTAGAGACTGCCCTTAGATGATTTTCTTCTCTTTATATGCTTAGTACCACACGTAAAAGGTCTCCACACCCACCATTCATGGACTAGATCCTTATCGCGGGGGGTGATGGAAGGAAGAAAGTCTGTATGTTCTGGGCAATAAAACCTGGGCACTTTTATTGAGCTTTTATTACATGCTAGGTCCTTTACCTTTATACCCACTTTACAGAATGGGAAACTAAAGGGCAGGGAGGTTATACAACTTACCCAAAGTCACAGACCTAATAAGATTCAAACCCAGGGTATCTGACATGTTTCACCATTGCACAGAGGAGTTTGCTCCTGGAGATAAAGCCTGAACCTCGCTGGTCCTGAATTGTGTAAGGGTCCCAGTAGCTGCTGTTTCAATGAACCAGGCCATACCTTGGGACCAAGTGGTCACAAACATATTGGGACATGCACATTATTTGAGGCAAGTGCAAAGTCACTGGATGAAAAGCCCAACTAAGACCAAACCAAGCACAGAGATGGCCATAGGACCCCGAATTCTGCCTCCCCCTAGCTCTCATCTGTTATAGCTCAAATGTCAAATCCTCAGATGACCTTAGCTAAGGTAACATTCCCTCCCTCATGTCACTGGCTACCCTGTCATCCTGCTTGTCCTTCCTCTTAACATTTATAACTCTAGAATAATATCCCATTATCATTTCTGGATTTATTGTCTGTCTCCGCCCACTAAAATGTAAGCTCCGTATCTCCAATGCCTACAATGTTTGGCACATAGTAGGCATTCAATAAATATTTGATGAATGAATGATTGAATAAATCAGTTAGTTAATTTGCATTGGCATCTGGGGGAAACTCTACAAGCTCTAGGCAAATACACAGGTTTCTCTTCAACTTAAGCATCTAGGACAGTAGAAAGAGGGGTTAACAGCCAAACTGATAGGATGGCATTGTAAAATGACAACAGGATTCATGCAGGTGGCCAAACCTGATCACTTTTTAAAAGCCTCCTTGTAGGCACGGTGGCCTTCCCTCTACTCCCATGGGAGGTGGCACGACTCACTACAGAGCATTTAACTAAGCAACTAGGGGCTTAAGCTAGAAGTTCCTGCCACGGTAGAAGCTATAAGGGAGAGGGACAGTGGCAGAAGGGCCACCTGGGAGACGGCACTAAGGAGCAGGTGCAGTCCAGGTATGGCCCGGTGGCCCTAGCAGTGACAGCAGTCATAGCCCTGGGAGCACAGAGGAGCCAGGGCCTTGGCCCTCACCTGCTGGTTCACTATTCTCATCGGCAGTAATGGAGGTTCCCCAAAGTGCCATGCTCCCCTGCCTGCCTTCCAGCGTGGCAGCAGCAGGGGAAATGGCACGTGTGGCTAGTGCTTTTTGGGCATCTGAACCCCACTGGGAATCAGTTGTATTTCTTTTCGAAATTTAAATAAATAAATAATGAGCACAAACAAACAAAAGAGAGGCTCTCTGATACAGATGAGAGCGTCATCCATTGCTCACTTTTGTCTTCCTAGAAAGAACACAAACCAAACATGATCTTTCCCTGTTTTTTGGTACAGTTTTTGCAGGCTGGCTTTTCTCACTCTCTTTTGAATACCTCGAGCAGAACACCCCTCGTGTTGTTAATGACTTCAAAGATACCGGGTCCACTGTGCAGCAAGTGATAAAAATGTACACAGCATGTGTTGGATAAATTAATAAACTCTCCAGAGCCTCCGAGTCCTCGGGCCCAGCAGCACCGTAATGAAATGTTATTCTGAAGTGGAGGAGGTGGGAAGGAGAAGGGGAGCAGTATTTAATATATGCAAATTAACTAGTATGCAAATTGCCACTAAGTTAAAAATAACGGACTGCGAGAGGAGCCCGTTTTTTAAGCAGCTTGTTTATTCATTAACCTAATTTCCATTATCAATCCTTCTGTTTTCTCCTTTATTAAGTACTCACATTTGGGGAAGTTTCCTTCCTACAAATTGTTTTGCTCCAAAACCCGTAACACTGGTGAACAATCACCATACATTAGCTTTTCTCTGTCTCATTCTTAATTTTGCTCCTAGCTGGCGTTCTCTTTTTCTCTTTCTTTCTTTCTTTCCTCCCTCCTTCCCATCCCTTTCCTTTTGCAAACATTTCTCCTATCACCTTCACTTGCCTTGTTTCTCTGGCACCTTTTGTTTCGCCGGTGAATGCGGCTTCCGCGCAGCGTGGGGCAGGGATTAAGGGAAGCCTCCTGCCCTGTGAGGTCTTACTCCTCCGGGACCTGTTCTTCCAGCCACTCGCCTCAACGGGGTGGACTCTCAGATGCAAAACGCACCAGAATCTGGCTCCCCATCACCTCAGGGCGTGGACCACCATAAGCCTCCAGCCAGTAACAGAACAACAAGGAGAACAATGCACACCCTGATTCGGGTCTGTATACGGCCTGCTCTGCCTGGAGACAGACCTTACACAATGTTAAGGCAAATTGGCAGCCAAAATCCTCCTCTTTTGTCTCGAGAAGCAGCCACCTTGCTATGTGCAAGCTCTGGTGCCCCCCAGAGGCCAAGAACGGTACCGAGGGCTAGGACGGTCACGGGAAGGAGGCTGGAGGACCCCCACACAAAGCCCCTGGCTGCAGCAGGTCTGGAGGGGAGATCCTGGAAAAAGAGGAGCCCAGGAGCAGCTGGGGAGGAGGTTTAGGGGTGCAGGCTTTGCTGAAGCTGCACGTGAACTTGCAAGGCTGGTTTTTGTTTTAACTGTTGTCGTTTTTCTTGGGGTTTGTAATCACGTAGTTATTACAAAGCATCAAAATTATTTTTTAACAAGCTATTCTCAGCACATGGTGCTCAGCTGTAGCTGTGCAAAGCTGTTTGTGCCAGACCCTGCCCCAGTGGCATGTGCATCTTAGACATACAAGCACACACATAGAGGTTCAGTGTCTCCCCATGTCCTGAGAAGCTGTGGCTGAGGCCCAGGGTAGAGAATCCCAAGGCCACCCTGCCAGGAGTCCTACACCACAGCAAGCTGTGCAGCAAGTCAGATGCAGGGGATTCAATGTGCACACAAATTCTCTGAGCAAATAACCCTATTTCCCACTCCTTCCTTAGCCCCCACCATTGCTATTCTTGCAACTCTTCTGGGAGACACACTATGTCAGAGTGGGAGCCATATTTTTCAGGTCTCAGCTCAGGGCCAGAGCTTTATCATCCCCCACTATAGTACCTATAACTCAGGGGCAATGATGTCAAATGTAAAAGGTCACACTTAGGTAGCTGCTTGGGATGGTCCACAGACAGGTGGCAGCTGGGGGATGAATTTGCATCAGCTCTTGAAACTCCAGCCTGGACAGCAATTTCCCATTGCTTTTAGGGCCAAAAATGGTGTCAAAAGGTCAAAGCCCTAAAGAGGTAGATGGCACCAGAAATAGTCACTGACACTAAGCTCAAGATGGAGCCAGAAAGATAAATCATTATCATTTAAGCCGTGCACGTTTTTATACATACTGTCTTTGCAATATTTCCATAGAATGAGGAAATAAATCACCCTGCTCTTGACATTTTTAATAACTTTAAGAATGTGGTTAGGGTAATACTTAACTTTATTGACATATTGTATGGTTCATCCATCTCATCAAACCTCAATGAAACTTCAATGAATATTAACTGAGGACCATTAATGTACTAGGCACTGCCTGAAAAATCCCCAAACAGTCCCTATCTGCCCTACAGGAGTTCTAACTCACTGGCTTGACTCCTGTCTATGGAAATCAATAGCCCACAGGGTAAGGCTTGATGGAGTTGGGGGTAGGGACTGTTTAGATTCTAGCCGGAGGATTTGTTTCACTGGGTTTGGGATAAACCTCTTCTTGAACTTTGGCTATTTGAGAGTGTTCTCAGGTTTAGGTGTGTCCCTTGAGCACTAGATACACACATGATGAATGGGCAGAAACCAGGACCAAAAGCCACTCAACAACTTGCACCAAAGACAGTAGATGCAGCCACAATATGTCATGCTGGGGCACCATCCTGCCTAGTCCCATGCTTTCACAGAACAGGAAACCAAGACCCAGAGTGGAACCTTAAACTCAGCAAAGTCACATAGCTCTTTCATAGAAGAAAAAGGAGTAATAACGCGGTGTCTAGGTTTTCAAGCCAACTTTCTTTTCATTGGTAAATGATAATGGTGGTATATTTTACAAAAAGGTAGGGGAATAGAAAGAAAGAGGGTCAAATAATTCAAGTACTAATAATGTTAATATTTGACCCATTTTTCAAGCACTACCTCTAGGATACCTTGGATTCTCAAAGACACAAGTTTTCTCTCACACCCTCAGGACTTCTTTGAGCTGTTGCCTTCACAAGAATACTCTGACCTCCAACCCTTTTCTCTCAGCCATTATCAGACATTCTCCAGGTCTTCATTTGGACATCACTATCTCTGGGAAGCTGTCCCTGGTCCCTCAATCTGGCTAAGTGCCCCCTATATATTGGCAAGTCCCCCCCATTCCCGTCCTCCAGCACAGCCGGGGACACACTTCATTGTAATTGTCTTTTACTTGTCTGCCTTCTGCAATCTTCTGTGAACCCCTGGAGGGCAGGGGCTCTATCCGTGTTGCTCACTCAAGATTGTCTCTATAGACCCTAAAGTTAATAACTCTAAGAATGTGGTTAAGGTAATACTCAACTTTATTGATATAGTGTATGGTCAATCTATCTCATCAAACCTCAATTAAATCTCAGTGACCATTAAATAAAGTTCCAGAATGTCCCCGGCAGTGGTGTCTGGCATAGAGTAGATGCTCAATAAATATTTTAAAACGCATAAATGAAGAATGGACCGTAGAGCCTCATCAGGGAGAGAATGCCATTAGCCATTCCCGTCACAGAGGAATCCAATTTCTCCCTCCCCTTGAATTCATCTTTGGCCGCTAATCTGAGCATTCCAGATTGAAAATTACACTGCCTGAGAAAACATATTATAGGCTATGTAAAGATAAGAGAAAGGTACACACATTTCAATATGGCCCTTCTTATTTATGGGTGTAAACCTTACACTCAGAAGACATGTATTCTGTATAGCGAAAGCCAAGGAAACAAGCAAATATTGGAAAGAGAAAGAATTTGCAGTGAACACTGCAGAAATGGCTTAATATCTCTACTACATAAAGAATTCATATAAATTGATTTTTAAAAAATCAAGACTTCAATAGATAAGTAAGCAAAGGATCTGAACCAAAAAAAATTCATATAAGGAAAGCCTTAACTAGTAATAAATAAAAGTGTGTAAAAATATTCAACTTTGCCAATTAAAACAATGGTGTGGTGTAGGATCTGAGTCCAGAGATGGGAAAAGATTAGTTGCCCCCCTTGTCCCAGCCTCACTCACTCACCGCAAGACTTGCAGTTGTTGCTGTATTTCAATGTGAGGTGAGGCATTATTTGACTAGGAGCCCCCAGGTTCCTAATAGGCTAGGAGAGTTACAGAGAGTAACACAGCGACCAGGGCAAGGATGTGAATTCTGAGCTGGCAGCTAATGGCACAGATGGAGCTGAACAACAAGAAGAGGGGTGCAATGGCACAGAAGTGGCCTTAGTTATTACAGGATGCTATGCCCACTGTGTCTAGCACAGTGCCTGGCACCTGGTAAACACCAGAAAACCAGAACTAAAAATACAATATTACCAATATAAGCAAAGGAGTCAAAAAATAAACAAATGAATGTTTAGAAACAAGGTAATCTATTTAAATTGGGCACAATCCCAAGGGCTTTATGATTTGCTGTCAACTTCAGTTTTTGGCTTCTTGTACATGCAGCTGCCAATCCCTCTGCTGCATCCACCAGAAGGGAAATGAGACCCATTAATGCATCATGCCAGCATGGCTCACAGGTGCCTGGGAAGTTTAGGGATGGTTCTAAGAAACAAAACAATAACAAAGATATAATTTAGCCTATTAAACTTTTGGAAGTTAAAAACAAAGGTAACATTCAGTTTGGCAAGGTTTATGCAGTATAAATATAAGCACAACATTTTTTGAAAGTATTCTGGCATAATTCTCAAGCACTATGTATCAATTAGTTATTGTGGCAATAATGCTGTGTAACAAATAACCTCTAGAATCTCAGAAATTGCAGCCTGTATTATAGCCTGAGGCTTGCCATGACTGTCAAAGGAGAGCACTGAGTTCCCCAAACAATGCCTCGTCTTGTTGAATCCTGCCGGCCTGCAAAAATTACCCTGTTAACTGAGGTCCAGTGATTCATTTGCACCTATATAAGGAGAGACCGCAAGAAGTCACATACATGTCTGTCTACCTAGGAAAAGGAGAAAACAGAGTCAAATGGGATCTAGAGCCAATGAAAGAAGGAGAAACAGCCCAGTCAGGGGGCTCCTTCCCTAGCCCAAAGGGCAATGGGTAGAGTTAAATTGACTTCTTATAATTGCACATTAAAACCTCACTGAAAAGCCCTTTATGGCGTGATAGAAATGTTCTATATCTGGGTTAAACAAGTATGCACATCTGTCAAAACTCATTAAAATGGTTGCTTAAAATACGTGCATTTATTGTATGTAGATTATTCCTCAAAAGGTTGATAAAAAAAATAAAACCTCATTGAGAATCATCTTACTATAATTTTTAAATTTTAATTCTAGAAAATTGATTTATCTGGAAGCAGGCTGGCAAACTTAAGTTGAATCAAAAACTATTTATAGTTCTTCCACTTCTGGCTAAGATAAAATAACAGAGACCGAATTTTGCCCTCCTGTCTGAAATAAACAAACAAATAAAAAGCATAAAAAAATACATGAAAGAGCAGTTTTCAAGACATTTGCTATCAGGCAAGTCAACTGGTAACAAGACAAAAATCCCTAGGAGATGGGGAGCAAATGAGGGGAGTTTCATGATTGCCCCAGCTTGCTGCCTTGAAAATGTTTACAGGACATGAAGCAAGAAGGGCAATACCAGGCAGAAACCAATGAACTTCCTGAGTTTTGGGTACAGAGCTAAAAGCCTGGGGTGACAAGGAAGCTAGAGTTCATGGGACAGAGAGAAAAGAACAGAACAGAGAGAGACCCTGGAGATTAGGAAGGATGCCTCTTGTGTATTCAACAGAGTACTAGTCAGCACATGCACACAAGAAAACCACCCAAGTCTAGAAAAAAGCCACTAGAAAGGATTAGAGATAGCAGCGTCTGGTGTTTGCACAGGGCCAGGAATAGTGCCTGTTTCCACAAGCAAGACTGGAAAACATTGTGATTCCCAGGGCGTGAGGTAAAGACTCACAAAGCGCTTGCCTCACCTCACTAATGGGGATTAATTATCCCTAGGCTGAGCACATCTTTGGTCTCACCTAACAAATATAAAAAGCAAGAACCGAAAGGATCAAACTCTTTTCAAGTAATTTAACTGCATCCCAGAACAAAGCTCAAGAATATTTATAGGAATACAAAAACATTCAGCACCCAACAAGGGATAAAGAAGTTTATTTCATAGTAAAAAAGAGATCAATTCATTGAGAGGGCATAACAATCCTAAATTTTATGTTCCAAACAACAGAACTTCAAAAACAAGAAGCAAAAACTGACAGAACTACAAGGAGAAACAGAACAAAGCTGCAATTTATTGCTGGAGATTTTAATACCCCTCTCTCAACAATTTATAGAACTGGAAATCAAGTGTAAATGAAGCATTTACCAAGATAGACTATATTGTGGGACATAAAATAAGTCTCAATAAATTTAAAAGGATTGAATTCATAAAAAGTACATCTTCTAGCCAAAATTGAATTAAATTATAAATCAGTAACAGAAAGATATCTGAAAAATTATCAAATATTTGAAAAGTAAACAACATACTTCCAAATAACCCATGGGTCAAAGAAGAAATCAAAAGTGCAGTGGGGTTCCATTTATTTATTTTTGTTGTTACTGTGATTGCCTTTGGGGTCTTCTTCATAAATTCTTTGCCTAGGCTGTATCTATAAGAGTTTTTCCAACCTCTTCTTCTAGAATTCTTATGGTTTCATGCCTTAGGTTTAATTCTGTTATCCATCATGAATTAATTTTGGGGGAGTGGTAAGAGATGCAGATCCTGTTTCAGTGGCTATCCAATTTTCTCAACACCATTTATTGAATAGGGATTCTTTTCCCCCGTGTGTATTTTTGTCTGCTTTGTCAAAGATCAGATGGCCATATGAAAATGGTTTTATATCTGGGTTCTCTGTTCTGATATCCATTGGTCTATGTCTTTGTTCTTGTGGCAGTACCATTCTGTTTGGTTACTATAGCCCTGTAGTACAGCTTAAAGTCTGGTAAAGTGAGGGCTCCCAATTTGTTATTTTTGCTTATGGTTACCTTGACTATTTGGGCTCTTTTCTGGTTCCATACAAAGCATAGAGTTATTTTGTCTAGATCTGTGAAAAATGACATTGGTATTTTAATGGAGATTGCATTGAATTTGTAAGTCACTTTGGGCAGTATAGACATTTTAACAGTGTTGATTCTGCCAATCCATGAGCATAATATGTTTTTCCATGTGTTTACATCCTCTGCAATTTCCTTTCTCAGTGTTTCATAGTTCTCCCTGTAGAGATCTTTCATCTCCTTGGTTAAGTATATTCCTAGGTATTTTATTTTCTTTGTTGCTATTGTGAAAGGTACTGAGTCTTTGATTTGATCGTTTGACTGTTGTTGACATATAGAAATGCTACTGATTTGTGGACATTGATTTTGTAGCCTGAGACTCTGCTGATTTTATTTATCAATTCCAGGAGTCTCTTGGCAGAATATTTGGGGTTTTCTAGATATAAGATCATATCATCAGTGAAGAGTGATAGTTTGACCCCTTCTTTCCCCATTTGAATACGCTTGATTTCCTTCTCTTGCCTGATTGCTCTGCCTAGGATTTCCAGCACTACGTTGAACAGAACTGGTAACAGTGGGCAACCTTGTCTGGTTCCAGCTCTAAGCAGGAATGCTCTTAATTTTCCCCCATCAGCATGATGTTGACTGTGGGTTTGTCATATATGGCTTTTATAATATTTAGGTATGTTCCATCTATGCCTATTTTTTTAAGTGTTCTTATACAAAAGGATGCTGAATTTTGTCAAATGCTTTTTCTGCACCTATTGAGAGGATCATGCGGTGGTTGTTTTTGCTTCCATTTATGTGGTGAATCATATTTATAGATTTGCGTATGTTGAGCCATCCTTACATCTTTGGGATGAAGCCTACCTGGTCATGGTGGATAATTTTTTTGTTGTTTTTTTTTTTAGATATGTAGCTGAATTCAGTTTGCTAGTATTTTATTGAGAATTTTTGCATCTATATACATAAGGGATATAAGTCTGTAGTTTTCTTTTTGTGTGTGTGTCCTTTCCTCGCTTTGGTATCAAGGTGATATTCGCTTCATAGAATGAGTTGGGAAGGATTCCTTGCTTCTTGATGTTATGAAATAATTTCTGCAGTATAGGTACCTGCTCTTCTTTGTATATCTGGTAAAATTTGGCTGTGAAACCATCTGGTCCTGGACTTTTTTGTTGTTGTTGGAAGACTTTTTATCACTGCTTCAATTTTGTTACTAGATATTGGTCTGTTCAGGAGTTCTATTTCTTCCTGATTGAGGTTACGGAGGTTGTGTCCATTTGTGTCCATTTGTCCATTTTCTCAACATGTTCAAGTTTATGTGCATAGAGATTCTTATAGTATTCAGAGAAAGCTTCTGCACAGTCAAGGAAACAATCAACAGAGTGAAAAAACAACCTATAGAATAGGAGAAAATATTTGCATGCTATAAATCTGATAAAGGGCTAGTAACCAGAATCTACAAAGAACTCAAGTGAATCTGCAAGAAAACCTCAAACAACCCCATTAAAAAGCTAGCAAAAGACATGAACAGAAGCTTTTCAAAAGAAGATAGACTAATGGCTAGCAAACATATGAAAAAAATGCTCAACCTCTCTAATCATCAGGGAAATGCAAACCCAAACTACAAAAAGATACCACCTAACTCCAGTGAGAATTGTTTTTATCAAAAAGTCCCCAAACAACTGATGCTGGTGTAGATGCAGAGAGAAAGGACCACTTATACACTGCTGTTTGGAATGAAAACTGGTACAATCTCTATAGAAAGTAGTATGGAGATAATTCAAAGAACTAGAAGTAGACCTACCATTTGATCCAGCAATCCCACTAGTAGGTATTTACCCAAAGGAAAAAAAGACATTTTATAAAAAAGACATTTGCATTCAAATGTTCATAGCAGCACAACTCACAATTTCAAAGATGTGGAAACAATCCAAGTGCCCATCAATATATGAGTGGATTAATAAAATTTCATATATGTATACCATGGAGTACTATTCAGCCATAAAAAATGGTGAACTGATATCTTTTGTAGCAACCTGGATGGAACTGGAGACCATTCTTCTAAGTGAAGTATCACAAGAATGGAAAAACAAACACCACATGTACTCACTACTAAATTGGAACTAAATGTATCAACACTTACATGCACATATGGAAGTAAAACTTAATGGAAATCAAGCAGGTGGTGGGGAGACAGGATGGGTAAATTCACACCCCACAGGTACAATGCACACTTACTGGGTGAAGGGCATACTTATAACTTTGACTCAAAGTGTACAAAAGCAATTTATGTAGCCTAAATGTTTGTACCCCTGTAATATTCTGAAATTTTTAAAAAGTGCAATTGGGAAGTATTTTGAAGTACAAGTAAATGAAAACAACATGTCAAAATTTGTGAGACACTGCTAAAACTGTGATTAGGGAGAAATTTATAGCACCAAAGGCCTGTATAAGAAAAGAAAGTCTCAACTCAGTGACCTCAACTTCCACTCTAAGAAACTAGAAAAAGGCAAAGAAATCAAACCAAATGTAAGCAAAACAAAGGAAATAATAATTATCAGGGTGAATATCAAATGAAAAAGAAAACAAACACAACATACAAAAAAAATCAAGGAAACTAAAAGGTAGTTCTTTGAGCAGACCTATAAACCTCTAGCCAGACTAATTAGTAAAAAAAAAAATAAAAAAAAGAGAAGATACAAATTAGTGATAATAAGAATGAAAGAAGTAAAATCACTACAGATTATACATTTTTGTGTTAAAAGAATTATAGGGTGTATTATGAACACCTTTATGACAATTAATTTAACAACTTAGATAAAGTATACAAAATCCTTGAATGAAGAAAACTACCAAAGCTCATTCAGGAAGAAATAGAAACCCTGAATAGTCCCATATATATCAAAAGATTGAATCAAGTGCTATATTGTGTTCATGGATCAGAACACTCAATATTGTTAAGATGTTAAATGCCCCAAATTGATCTATAAATTCAGTGCAATCACAATCAAATCCCAGCAGGCATTTTTGAAGAAATTAACAAGTTAATTATAAAAAGTCATATGGAAATATTAATACAAAGGACCAATAGTAACCAAAGCAACATTGAAAAAGAACAAAGTGGAGAACTAAAACAATCTAATTTAAAGACTTATTATGAAGCTTCGGTAATCAAACAGTGTGGTATTTGCCTCAAGGTAGACAACTATATCAACAGAACACAGCGGAGAGTCCAAAAATAGACCCACACATGTATGGATAACTGATTTCAACAAAGGTAGAAGAGCAATTCACTGGTGTTAAAACAATTGGATATCTATATTCCAAAAAATACACCATATACAAAAATTACCTCAAAATGGGTCATGGATATAAATTCAAAACCTAAAACTATAAAACTTCTAGAATAAAACACAGGAAAAAAATCTTTGTGACCTTGGGTTGGGCAATGATTTCTTAGATATGACACAAAAGCCCAATCCATAAAAGAAAATAAGCATACATTGTATAATATTTCATCAAAATTAAAACTCTTATTCTTCAAAGGAAACTGTTAAGAGAATCCAAAGACAAGGTTTGGACTGGAATAAAATCTTTGCAAAGCATATATCTGATAAAGGACTTGTCTCTGGAATATATAAAGAACACTCAAAACTCAATAATAAGAAAACAATCCATTGTTTTTTTACATGGGCAAAAGGTTTGAAAAGACACTTCAACAAAGAAGATATATGGATGGCAAGTAAGCTCCTGAAAAGATGTTTAACATCATTTGTCTTTAGAGAAATGTATATCTAAATTACAATGAGATGCTTCTACATAGCTATTAGATTAGCTAAAATAAGAAGCATTGACTATACCAAGTGTTGATGAGGATGTGGAGCAAATGGAACTCTCATACACTGCAGGTGGGAATGTAATATGATACAACCACTTAGGAAAATGGTTTGGGATTTCAAAAGTTAAACATACACCTACTATATGATCCAGTCTTTCCTCTCCTAGGTGTTTACCCAAGAGAAATGAAAGCATATGAACACACAAAGACTTATAAAAAAATATTTGTAACAATTTTATTTGTAAAAGACTTAAACTGGAAACAACCTAAATATCCATCAACAGGTAAATGAATAAATAATTTGTGGATATATCCATACAACACTACTCAACAATAAGAAGGAATGAACTATTGATACATTTCAAAATAGTTATCAGTTAAAGAAGCCAGTTCAAAATATATATATATATATATATACACACACACACACACACACTATATGGTTGATTCTATTTATATAAATTTTAGAAAGTGCAAATTAATGTATAATGACACAAAGTATGTAAGTGATTGTCTGGGGACAATGGGAGTATGTGAGAACAGGTAGAGGAATGTATTACAACCGTTTGGGAAAACTTTAGTGGGTGATGGATACGTTCATTACTCTGATTGTGGTGATGGTTTCACAGTAATACACATACATCACATTTATCAAAGTGTCCATATTAAAAATGTGAAATTTATTGTGTATCACTTACACCCCAATAATGCTGTTAAAAAAAAAACATAAGTTATAAAAGTGCAAGGAACTAGCAACAATTTAAAGAGATAGTGTACTTTTGTTTTTTGTTTTATTTTATTTTGTTATGTTGGTGAGGTGGGGAGATTTAAAAAAGATATTATGGTATAAGAGTGAAGGAATCATGAAAAAGTTTTCAGAGAGTGGGGGAGAAAACAAGTGCCTCAAAGTTAGATGGAAGGGAAGCAGGGATTGGGGACAACCGGCAGAGGCAGGCTCCAAGCAGTAAAACCTAACTTCCTCAGTTTCATCTGGAGGCAGGAGATGGCAAAAGGAAGTCACAGAAGTGGGTGTTATCCAATGGCTATTCAGAGAAAAGGAGATCAACCAAGTCCCTTCTATCATTTCTCACAGCCTCAGAAGAGATGCCATTGTTGGCAGTGACAGAGAAAAGCTACTGGGAGCTGAGTAGATCCTGGAGGTTCTCACAATCCAGCTTGCCCTAAAATCCCAGAGCTTCAGGAACACTCCAAGAGAAATAAAGCCTTATAAATTTTCTGGGTGACTTAGATGAGTGGTCTCCAAATAATTTTTATGGCAATCCCCTAATAGGTAGAAAAGAATCTGAGCATGCATCCTCTGAATAGGGGACCCTACTAGAAGATTACACACCTATACTGCTCTATCAGTATATTATACTCAATTTTAAATGGGCTTTAAAAAGTAGACATTGTAAAAGTGTAAGATGAAAACAAATAAAAATCAGAGTTATAATGTTTCCTCCCACATTCCAGCTTAGCTTGCACATTGGGGACTAGACCTCACTGTGAAATCCACCGAGTTAGAGAAAACATTCTAGTCATGTATAGTGGACGGGGAATCATCAGACTTAGACCTAGTAGGTTGTGACAATATTAGGAAATATAGAAATATTTACGATAGCAAAATATTAGAAGCAATTGACCTATCCAAAGTATAATAACCAAAGTTATATCCATTCAACAGACTATCAAGCAACCATTTAAAATGATGTTTTCAAAGAATATTCCCCATCATGTAAAAATGTTCATGATATGGTTTTACATGGAAAAAATCAATTTATAATATTCAGAAAGATTCCAATTTTGTAAAATGAAAAATTATTCATGTATCATAGAAAAAACCTGGGAAGAAATGTACTGAGATGGGGTTAAATTGTGAATGATTTCACATTTCTACTTTATCTTTTCCATGTTTTTCAATTGATCTACAATGAACATTTTCCACTGTATAATTATAAAAATGCAATAATTTTGTAAACAAAGCATCATAAATAACTCCACCAGGCAGTAAAGACCGATGACTCTGAGGAAGCACCTACAAATCTGGTGAGAGGTTAGGAAAGTTAGAAATAAAATTTTAAAATAAAAAATCACAACTCTGAGCATAATACAAAGTGTTCTGGGTTCTCGGTAATGATTGAAGACAAGGCCCTCCCAGTACTCAGGATATTCATTCACCCAGTTCCTCTACAGACATCCGCCTTCATGTGCTGATGTTATAACAGGCTCTGGGGTGGGGGGCTGAGGCCCTCAGGACACAAAGATGCTTCTGATGCAGGTACCCCACCCCAGAGGATTTCTCAGTCAGCTGTCCTGTGTTCTCGTGCAGTGTTATCAGAAACAGAAAGCAAAAACATTTTTCTTCCCTTATATAAAGCAGCTTTTATTGTAAAGCAGAATGGTTGAGAGATGTTCTGGCCACCACAACCTAGAAAGTACAACTAGAGATCCAGAGACAGACAATGGGGATATCAGACATGCCAAAAGGGTAGAGTCTTCAGTCCAAAAGCCAAGAGGAGAAGGCGTTCGGATCCACGAAACCAAGAGCCTTGAGGATGCACGGGGCACAGATTCACGCACCGAATTCCAAAACTCTGTGACTAGGGGATATCCTGTGAAATGTGATCCAGGTTTAGTTCCAGACATAAAAGGAAGCAATTTCTCTCACAGTGAGTAATAAACGGATTGAAACTTATTGGAATTCATCACCCCCAAGAGGTGGTGCTGGCAGGAAATACAAATGCCTTCCAAAAAGGTTCAGACAAATTTAGGAGTGACAGAATTGTAAATGACCTGCCTTGCTCACTTCCTCTTGTTTTCTGCCTCTAAAGCAGACATGGTCTTTAGAGACTGAACCTGTGTTTGCCCTAAGAGCTGCTGCCCAGATGTCCCCTAGTGGCCAGGCAAGGTCAGGGCCCCCATTCTGTGCTCCCATGGCAGTATCCTGTGTTTAACTCATCACAGCCCTGACCATACTGTGTTATAATTCCTTCTTAATGTGCCTGTGGCCCAGGGAGGTTGTGACATCAGCAAGGACAGAGCCAGTACTAAGTAAGTATTCAGTAAACGTGGGTTGAAAGAAAGAGCATGTGGACTCTACCTGTCCTTGTTCGAGGAAGCAGCCTGGGAGGTGTGCCAAGGCCTGCATTTAATCAAGGCCAAACCTTGAGAGTTTGTTATACTGGCAGGAATGCAGATTACTCTCTGGTCCTCACTCGGCACTGTTCCCCACCCTGAAACCATGTATTCCCTGAACAGAGGAGAACGGCTGCTTAGGATATGCTCTCAGAGCAATGCCACCAAGTGAAGTTGTGCAAGAACATCTCATCTGAGGAAACAGCTCTTAGAAGTTCCTGGGCGACTAATGTCTAGAAGAATCTTTCATCCCCCTCCTCTTGTCAGGCCCCAGACTTGCTCGCCAGACAGCTCTGCTGTCCACCGTTGCGGGCTTCTGTGCTTTCATCTGCAAATCAATTCCCTGGGAATTTCACAATAAAATATATTGAGCTCTGTTATATCAAGGACACAGTCTCCTATATCTCCTCTAAAACCTCATTTTATAACATTAATCTTATCCGTAAGTGTGCCAAGATTCTTTAGGTGGAGGATGTGGGGATTTTAATTTATTTTTCCATTAATGATCAGCATTCATGCTTAACCTGTAAACATTGCTT
>RJWJ010011669.1:0-43791 GCA_004363605.1 Indri indri | reverse complement strand
GGTAATGACAGAGGGACAGAAACCCAGATAATATTGACCTTGTGATGAATCACAAACATCAAGAGAGCAGCAGATAGGATTTTTTTTTCAATTTTTAAAATTGTGGTAAAATACACATAACATCAAATTTACTATCTTAACCATTTTAAGTGTATAGTTCAGTGATACTAAGTACATTCACATTGTTGTGCAACCATCATCACTACCCATCTCTAAAGCTCGTCTCATCTTGCAAAACTGAAACTCCATACCCATTAAACAATGACTCCCCATTCTCCCTTGCCTAAGTCTCTGGCCACTACCATTCTACTTTCTGTCTCTCTGAATTTAACTACTCTAGGTACCTCATTTTTGTAGAACCATACAGTAATTGTTCTTTGGTGACTGACATTTCACTTAGCATAATATCCTCAAGGTTCATCCATGTTGTAGCATGTGTCAGAATTCCTTCTTTATCAAGATTGAATAATATTCTATGGTATGTACATACCACATGTTGCTTATTCATTCATCTGCTGATGGACACTTGGGTTGCTTCCATGCTTTAGCTATTCTGAATAATGCTGCTATGAACATAGCTATGCAAATATCTCCTTGAGACCCTGCTTTTGATTTTTTTGAGTATATACCCAGAAGTGGAATAGCTGGATCATGTGGTAATTCTAGCAAATTCTAAGGCTAGCTCAAAGGCATTTATTTTGACAAAAACTTATACATGTAAAATAAACAAAAATCTTAAAATCTATCTTCTATTACAGTCATTGCCATAACAACATCATATCTCATAGCATATGGTTGCTGTGGTGTAGTTTACTTTAAAATGCTTCAGCAAAGATAGTATGATATATATTTGTAAATTTAGTTTTAATCTATACCCGAGGGTGGTTAGTTAACATTTGAAATCCTCTAATTGAGGATATTCATTCCAGAGACTATTAGCTCATGAAAGAATCTAATCAGAAACCAACATTCCCAAAGCGACTACTATGAGCCTTCAAATATCTTAATCTCAGATCAATATCATATGCTTTGTTAATTAGCCTAATGGATGTTAGAAATGATTCTCCATTGGTGAAATGAGTAGTATTCAAGAAGTATGTATTAGCTAGAAATATTGTCTAGGAAGTCCTGCCCTTGTATAGCAGGGAGCATAAGAATCTGGTGAGACCAATGTTCCATAGCCCTTAAGAATGGCACTCTAGGCTTAGGATTCCAGGCTGGTCCCTTGTTTAACCATTTATTGAAGGACTTCATTGCCTGATTCTGACTAGAAGTTTTGGTAAGTTGAATAGTTCTAATATTGCACATGTATCTCATGTAAACCTTTAATGCAAGATGTAGGAGCAGCTAAAGGGTCACCAAGATAGAACTTCCAGGACAAATTGGATGGCTGTCTAAGTGTCTCCTTGCATGACTGTTTATGTGAATGTCAGAATTTGGTCTGATACTTGCTTTTATTAAAACACACTACCTGGGCCGGGCGCGGTGGCTCACGCCTGTAATCCTAGCACTCTGGGAGGTTGAGGCAGGAGGATTGTTTGAGCTCAGGAGTTCGAGACCAGCCTGAGCAAGAGCGAGACCCCGTCTCTACTAAAAATACAAAGAAATTAATCGGACAACTAAAAATATATAGAAAAAATTAGCCGGGCATGGTGGCGCATGCCTGTAGTCCCAGCTACTCAGGAGGCTGAGGCAGAAGGATTGCTTGAGCCCAGGAGTTTGAGGTTGCTGTGAGCTAGGCTAATACCACGGCACACTAGCCTGGGCAACACAATGAGACTCTGTCTCAAAAAAAAAAAAAAAAAAAAAGAACAACACACTATCGGATGGTGAGGTTATTGGAGAGGAGACCTATTGCCTTCACCTATTTCTAACTATTGAAGACTACCCCCACGTATCCAAAAAATCCTAAAATGTGTGAATCACCAATTTGTGCAGGTCATTTTGAAGAGGTGCATTATTGGAAGCAAATGGAAGGGTAAACTTGCCCCATAGTAACCCTTGTTCTAATTTGGAGCTACTAGCCTGTTTGTCAAGGTCTCACCCAGTAATGCTATCATCCTTTGGCCCTTAGCATCTTGTAACATATAACCTCTGCCCAAAAGAACTAGGAAAAAAAATCATCCCTATGGACCTGGGTACTCCAACACCTTGATAACTGGGATTCGACTTGTTCCCATATATTGCCTTCCCAGTGTCCAGCAATAAAACTCAGGTGAATTTAAAAATTTACACATAGATGAAAGGTGAAGGTGGAATGTTCTACCACATTTTCCTTTCATGGCCTTGGTCCTAGGAAATACAAGATGTTGGATGTACCTAAGCGTAACTGAAGAGAAACATTGTATGTTAGAAGTGTATATGATAGAAAAACCAGATATTTCATCATGCCACAGCCAAGGATCATTGACTTGTTTAATAGAAAATCATAAAATTTTTGATAAACAACTAAATGGAGAAAAAGCAATATTGTGGTTTGAGTAATGGTTAACATTTTCTTTAATTGTTTAAGCAGTGACTACAGTATATTTAATGAGCAGCAAATTACAGGCTGAAAATTCATGATATAATTATAAAGTGAAAAGATTGATTTTCACGTATTGCTCATAGAGTAAGTCTGTCTCCTGGATTATTGTCATAATCAACTATAACTTGAAACTATATCGACAGGACACATTTTAATGATATGTACCTAATTGCTATTATGCTGCAGGGTTATTTAGCTTAAATGGTAAATAGATCACTTAAACGATGCAATTAGTATTACACTTACAGAGGTAAATCATTTTTTGTGCTTTTCTCTTCTCACAGATTATAGGCTTTGAGAATTAAGACTGCTGTTTTCCCCTCATCTTTAAATGATCTCAGCTGCACGCACAAAATGGCACCTACTGAAAACTGAGGCTTGGCTCAAACATTCCAACATGTGGGCTTCCATTGTCCCTCATTTGTCACCTCTCCAGGGCCCAAGGCGGAAGTTTGCAGTGTTCCTCAAAAGGCTTCTTATACTGCTGCTCCACACCTTGAGGTCCTTGTATAGCTTTCAGCCTGGGTTATGGTGTCAACGAGGTTTTAAGGCTGTGGGGACGCTGGGTCATAGACTGTGGGCTTGAATGTGGTGGCATCATAAGGAGAAGGGCATACCCTTGGGGTACAGGGGATATTACTAAGAGAAGGGAGAGCCTGAAATGTGAGGAACAGTGTGTCCAAGCATGACTCAAGTGGCCCTCTCTTCTTGCTCTCACTCTTTGTTCTGTCTCTTTCCAAACCATCTCAGTGCCCAGGTCAGGGAAAAAAAGAAATGAAAGTGAATATTCAGTGTACTGGCTTGCATAAGCCTGCTATGCATAGCAGTTAAAGTCAAATTTTTATGTCAATATGTCTTAACAATTATTTGTGATTAGATTAAGTCTCTGGATAAGTTTTTGGGGATGTCAATTAATTTAAAAAACACCCTTCCTCTGGGGACTCCTACACACAGGTCCCTGACTCTGTACTCCAAGCTGCCCTCTCCTTCTGAGACTGCCAGTCTAGGCTTATCACCTTCAGCTCAATGGCCCAGAGTCCACAGCTTCAAGACCTTCTTGATGCTACCACTTACACTGAAAGCTGATTCAAGGACGTCAAGGTGGGGAGTGGTAGCCTAGTAGCCCCTTTGAGAAATATTGAGAGGCCTTACCTTGGGCCATGGAGGGTTGGAGAATCAGGGATAAGGGAAGCCCAGGTGTTAGGTGTGTTTGAGCCCAGCCTTAGCTGTTAAGTGGGTGCCATTTTGTGTGTGGAAGCAAGTGCCATTAATTTTGTGCCTATAGAAAACCATATGGGATTATTTTTGAAATCTGAATAGCTGGAAGTCCTGGAGTAGAAGATGATAATATTGGGGTGGAGGCTAAAGAGGTGAGAAGGGAAGATGAAAGGGTGTCTTTGTTTTGCTTTTCTACCAGGGAACACCCAATGGAAACACCCAATGAATACTTTCCCAGGAACTGAACTTAATTGCATATTCTGAAGCTAGTATGACATCCTGTGGTTAGTGAATTGAGCACTAACTTTGGATTCAAATCTAACTGGATGACTTTGGAATAAGTTTCTTAACCTCTGTGAGCCTCACTTTAATCATTTATAAAATGTGGATCCGTCCGGGATGTATTTAGTGCTCTAAAGCACCTAGTACTAGAGTATGAGGGGAGTTGTGATAGTCTATTACATCCATAGCCCCTAGGAACCACATTTCTCTATATTCCTGCCCTTCTGTAGTTGCTGTCCCTTGAATCTGTGTTGGCTTTATGACTCATTTTAATTTATAGAATGTGTTCAGGACCTGAGCCTTGAGAAGACCTGGAAGTTTCTGCCTTTGTTCTCTTGGGAGCTCTGAGCCACCATTTAAGAAGTCTGACAAACCTGTTGAAGAGAACATGTGGAGAGGCTATGTGGAGAGAGAGGGAGACTAGGCATCCTAGTAACCCAGTGGAGCCTAGATGCTAACCAACCTGCCAGCCGAATGCAGGCACCTGAGTGATTGCTTGAAAGATCAGCAGAACTGCATAGCTTGTGGAATTGTGATCAAATAAAATATTTGTTGCTTCAAGACACTAAGTTTTGGGGTACTTAGGGATAACCGAAACAGGGATCATGAATGTTATGTAGATATTATTTACGTAGTAGACCCATGCCATTCATGAGGTGTGTGTTCTAGGTCCTTCCTAAATATATTATGACATTTAAACTCATTCAGAATATGCAGTCTGGTAAGACTGAAAAATTTGAGTGGCCCCTTCAGACTTATGATGATTTTTTAATATACTGTATTTATAGTCTACTTATAAAAAGACCTTGTTGCTTTTTCACCTCAAGCACCAAAATTAATAGTTGCTATCATCAGAAGGAAGCTTTCACTGAGGAATAAAGATTGCCTTTTGTTATGAGCATTCTGTGTAGATGCAGGACAGAACAAAGCCACTCTGACATGTGGTTGACAGGTGGCCAGCTAGGTTCATTAATTAGCAAAGTACCTTTTCACTGTTTTGCAGCACGGGCAATGCGATTTTGTGCCTTAGCAAAATTACAAATTATGAATGTCATGGGTATTCAGGGTGACTCAGGAATAGGTGGACCCATGAGTGTTAAATCCACAAATGATAGTGTAGTAAACTGGGGTAGCTGTGGTTATTGTCTACCTAATATCCTGTCCTTCCCTCCCCAACCTTCTTCTTGGAGCAGACTTATTTTCCTTATGGAAAGCCCATTCCAGGTGGAATATATGCAGATGACCCCTGCTCCTTGCCACAGGGGTGCACACATGATCCAACATGGCCATTCAGCAAATGTTGGGAGCTCTGATGGTTAGCAGCTGGTGGAAGTCATGTGTCTTTCCCCATAACCCCATTCCCAGATAGCATCCTGTAATGAAAGAAAGTCTTAGATGAAATACTACCAAATGTACAAGTATTTATTAGCAAGCAGGCTCTAAGCGTACCATTTAGTCTATTCTGTAGTTCAGTGAAGTTCCATTCTTACCTGCACACTTGAAAGAACACTTTGCACGAGAGTCTCCTGTAGATGCCACAATATTCTGACAATGGGACGGCCAGCCCTGTTAGTGGACCAGGTGACATGGTTCTCCTTGAAGCGGAGGGATGCAGGGCAGTGGGACTCCAGCCCTCAAGTGCTGCCTGTGCCATTAGACTGCTGGGCTTACCTGGTCCTCATGCAAAGGTAGGGGGCCTTCTACATTTTTCCTAACCATTTACTACATTGAATACTATTCATTTCACCTATAACATTTTCTAACATTCTTTATGTTAATTAGGAAACACTCCATGTGTAGATTTTGATAGTATATTTTAAGTGCTACATCCTCACATCTGCTGCTGAATATTTTCTGTTTGCCTGTCTAGATGCTGCTGCCTGCCTTTCTCTTCTTACAATCTGGCCCGGGAGGCCCAGGTGCATGGACTGGCTCCCTTACCCTGGGGCCTCCCTTACCCTCTGGCTTCCACTTGGGTTTAGCGAATGGCGAGCCTGGCAGGTGACTGGGAAGAGGGAGGACAGTAGGGTTAGTGTATATATTCCCTCAAACTCATCCACGCAAGGATACCTCACTGGCTGTGACCATCGTGAAGGTCACAGCTCCTGTCAAGGTGGCACTGTTTACATGACTTTCTCCTGCGAGGTTCTGGTAAATGCTCCTTTCTCTCATCTCTTTGGGCCTACAGGTGCTAACAGCCCTGCTGTTACTACACTATCCTTTGAGATTTCTGTACACCCTATCCACGCTCCATTTTGAATTATCTTAATTTGAGTATGCTACCTTTTTCCTAGTGGGACCTTGGGAAGGTGCTCATTCCTGATTAGAGCACTTCTATGCTAATTACCACCCCGGGGGTGTTGATTCCTGATTAGAGGATTTTAAATGTTAACTGGTGCTAAGGTGGAGATCAGACTTGATTTATGCACATATATTATATTGTTCATACTGAAACATTTTAAAAGTAAATTGCCATATAGACAATTTAACACAAAGCTTCCTGGCAACAGTGATTGGCTCAAAGATGGAGCTATAACCCTAGGTGGACCAATTGGTGCTTCACCAGGAATTTTTGTTGGGACAAATACTAAAGAGGCAACCTGTTTTTGCTGTGATTGACAGATGTAAGGTAAGTAAGTATAAAACTTCCAGTGGTTATTTCTGCCACCCAGAGAAGAAGGCTTACCAAAGACTAAAGGTCGATCAGAGGAAGACAGAATTGAGAGATGGATAGAAAGGGAAAAACTCCTGGTTATATTACTGGACTCCTGCATCTAGCTATGCCTGAAGCTGAAGCTTTTTCTTTGAACCTCTCAGTTATGAAAGGAAATACATTTCTTTTTGGTTTGCATGCCTAAGCTAATTTGACTTGGGGTTTATTTCACTTGCAACTGAGTGAGTCTTGACAAATACACCATGGGTCTGTTTTCATAATGTTCTTATATGTTTTTTGTGAAAAAGCTGCATCTATACAGTACCTAAAATGAGTTCAACCAATGCAGGCAACTGCTATATTTTGACAGGAGCTGGGGATTTTATCAAGGAAGGATGGCCGGCTGCCCAGGGTGGGGTTCAGTAGGCTGGGGAGATCACTGTGAATCTGCACATTGGGATTTCAACATTGCAGGACCAGAAAATTGGTTCTCTTAGTGTGACCAAGGCTACCCAAGTTTGAGGGGTGGGCTTCTGCTAATTCAGTCTCACAGAGACTGCTGCATAAATCTAAAGTGAATTCACAATAGAAAACCTCACTGCTGAGCAAACCAAAAAGTTTGGAAACACTCCATGTCTTCCGGTTGGTATGGTCTCTCTTTTTTTGTGAATCTACAAAACCAGCCAAATTATTATCCAGAAGGCTAACTGGAGAGCAAGAAATCAGAGCCATGATAGCAGAGCAGGAAGGATCAAGGGGGAGGGAAGAAGGGTCAATGTCTGAGTATAATGAAGAGTGTCTCCAAGCTCTGACTGCCTGAGGCACTCATCTTGAGGTAGGGGTTACATTAGTTCCCTGTGGTCACTCTAACAAATTCCCACAAACTAAGAGTCTTAAAACAAGAGAAATTAATTGTCTCAAAGTTCTGCAGGCCAGAAGTTCCAACTCAGTATCACTGGGCTAAAATCAAGGTGTTGGCAAGCTGTAGTCCCTCTGGAGGCTCTAGGGGAGAAACTGTTTTCTTGCCTCTTCCAGCTTCTAGTGGCTGCCGGCATTCCTTGGCTTGTGGCTGCATCACTCCACTCTCTGCTTCCATCTTCACACTGCCTTATCTGTTTCTGTCAAATTTCCCTCCGCCTCTCTCTCTTAAGAATGCATATGATGGCATTTAGAGCTCGCTTGCATAATCCAGGATAATCTCCCCATCTCAAGATCCTTAATCATATCTGCAAAGTCAATTTTGCCATATAAGGTAACATACACAGGTTCCAGGGAATTGGAATGTGGATATCTTTTGGGAGGTCATTTTATAGCCTGCCACAGGGGTAGACTTGTTGAGTAGGGTGGAATGTCCATTTTGGCCGTGCAGAACCCCTTCACCCCTGGGTGATTGTACAGATACTGGCTGATTCTTGCTTTCAGATTGAGCCTTCTTTCTCTAGCGCCCAATATTAGCATCCTTTTGCTGCTATTAAAATCTTTTTTAAAAAACGTGGGACAATGCAATCAGCTTTTTTTAGTTCCAGTCATATTCCAAAGGTGACTCCTTGAGACCATTCTCAAAATCTTTTTGGTAGGATGTGGGTGTCCTCAAATATTTTCAGCCACAGTTTACAGGGACTTACAGGTCATTTTGGTGAATGCTTGTCACATCTGTTACTTAAACTTATTCCTTCCTGGATGTGCCTGAAAGCCGTTTCCCTCCTTCCCACATACTGACTGCAACAGACACTCTGGAATATTCACATGCTAGAATCTCTTCCTGTCCCTTCTGACCTCCCCTACCTCCCTACCCCAACACACATGCACATGTGCACACACACACGCACAAAGTCTCTTAAATTTCTGGAAGCTTCTGGATAACTGTCCTACTTCTGTAATTCTTTTGGCTTATTTAGATTTGGGCAGAATTGAATCTTCACCTCTTATTAAATGTGAATACAAATAAGATTTAACATGCTTAATGCTCTCAGCTAGATTTGAATTAGTTAAGACTACAAGTATATAAAACAGGCACACTTGTTATGTTCTGATCTTCTCCTACTTAGCATAGAACATTTAGAATACCTATGATGCTGGGCAGCTTTCA
Source organism: Indri indri (assembly GCA_004363605.1). NCBI lineage: Eukaryota > Metazoa > Chordata > Mammalia > Primates > Indriidae > Indri > Indri indri. The sequence goes on along the minus strand of RJWJ010011669.1, from coordinate 35,022 downwards.
GAAAAAAACAAACCATTCCTTCAACTGTGGCAGGCATGATAGCCATGAGGAAACTGTCAGCATCTGCTTGAAGATGAAAAAGGTAGAGAATGGAACTCATAAATTTGACAAGCTCTGAATGTTCCATTCATAAGGGTTGGTGATAAACAAGCTTTATTAAATACTTACTTGTGCCGTTACCGGCTTTAAAAAGAAGAAAATATTTAATTTCACTCTGATCGTAGATTACACTTCTTGGGACTCAAGCCTCTCTTTATCATCACAGGGCAGATTTGATTCAATATTTAACATGTAAACACATGGCTCAGTCTCATGAGTGACCATTTCTGGTCACCAGGCCATGGTTGAGTGCAACATCCTCACTCAACAGAGATCTTTGTGTTTAGTTTGAGGCAGTCGAGGGACTTGCACAATTTTTTTTTTATGTTTTTTGCTATATTCCATTTCCTCTATCAAGTAAATAAATTATATTCAGGTTACCTTGGAATACATACTATAATAGTGTTTTACCTGTTGACAAAAAACAATTTCCAGACGAAAGCTTATCTACTGCTACGTTTTTGCTTAAAATATTAATCTGTGGCTCCTTACAGATTATAGTGTGAACTTATTTTCTTACATTCCAGTTTCTCCACCACCTGCCCCAAGGAAACCTCTCCAATCCCGTCATCACCAACCATTTGCTATTATGAAATGATCCTTGAGTATGCTTAATTAATTTCTACCTCTCGAATTGGAATGTTCCTAACACAAAGAAATGATAAATGCCTGAAATGATGGATACCCCAATTACCCTGATTAATTTGCATTGTATGCCTGTATCAAAACATCACATGTACCCTATAAAGATATACAACTATTATGTACCCATAATAATTGAAAACAAAATTTAAAAAATTTCTACCTCCTTCCCTTCCTCCTTCTTTCTTCCGTCTTTCTCTCCCTTCCTCCCCTCTCCCTCCCTCTCTCCCAGCCTCTTTCCAGTGTATAGTCATTAAGCACCTACAGTTTGGTAGATTCTGAGCTTGGTGTGGTAGGAAAGATGAAATCAATAATGTAGCTCCCAGCACTGCGGGGGATGTGGACAGAAGTGGCAACACTTACAGTATTTATAATGGTGGGTGAATCACCCAACTTTGCTTGAGGAGGTCAGAGAAGTCTTCGGGGACATGAAGACTTGTGAACTGAGCTTTGAAGCTTCGTTGGGGCTCACTGGATAGACAAAGCCGAAGCTTTATTGTCAGCACAGGCAACAGCACAAACCCAAGAGCAGAGGGCAAGAAACACCACATCCGTCCTCCTTCCCTGCCCCGTTCCCTCCCTGCCTTTCTTGCACACATATTTACTGAATGCCTGTGATGTGGCCAGCACTGCCTCAGGTCCTGAGACACAGCACTAGACAAGAAAGACAATATCCCTGTTCTCAGGCAACTTATCTGCTAGCAGTGAAATGGTATATGATTTGCTAAGACCGGCATGTCCCATAACGTGTTCAGGGGCATCCTAGTCCCATGAAACACTGCAGAAAATGTCTGGGAAATGTTGCATTCTGAATACTCCCTCCTGGAGATTCACAGTGAACAATTTCACGGTCAAGGCCCTGGGAAGTCCTCTATCAAGAAACCAGTTATCTTCATTTACTCAGGGTTTCTCGAATGTGTTTAACCAGGGGAGCCTTATTCTAAGTAGTAGCTATTAATATCACACAAAGCTGGTTTTCTAAAGGAGTCTCTGTAGGAAATGTTTGGGTGTTCCATTCTTCCAGCCTCTTGGCCTATTGTATCAGTTACCTATTTTCATAATAATGCTGCGTGAAAACAGCCACAGAACCCCGGTGGCACATAACAATAAGTGCTTAGTGCTCGCACACCTGGAGAGGTTGGCCAGGTGGCTCTGTTGACCTTGGCGGAGCTCGCTCCTATGTCTGGGGTCTGGCTGGCTATCGGCTGGGGTGAACTGGCTGGGCCCTGCTTGCCTGGGCGTTTGCCTGGGCATATTTTCCTGGTGGTGGCTGAGGTATAAAAGGCAAGTGAAACCATTTGAGCAATTGTTCAGACCCCTGCTTTGTCAAGTTTTCTAACATCCCAGTGTCCAAAGAGTCCAGAATTAAGATGGTGAGGAGCAGGGGGGCACCATAAAGTTCCACAGTGAAGGGTGAGGATCCAGGGAGGGGGAAGAATCGGGGCCACTTTAGTACTCAACTGTACCTGCCTCTTCCAGGAAGCCTTTTGCGACTTCCTCAGACCCATACCCATTTCTCCTTCTGAGATTCTCTACTGTACATCCAGTCCTTACTGCCCAGTTTGGGAACTCCCCTGAATTCTCAGCTTGCTCCACATCGGCTCCCCCACTTAGATGATAAATTTCTTGAGGGTAGAGGCCATATTTTGTACTTTATTTGCATCTCCCAGAGCACCTAGCCCACCGCTAGGCACACAGTGGGCATTTACTAAATACTAATTAATTGAGGTCAGAAGCCTCCCAGATGCATGAGGACCAGGGCCCCAGGTCAGGCTGTCTCCAGGGGGGCTGCCCCTGAGGCTTGGTCCCTGTGTTCCCTATGCCACCCAGGTTCGTGCCTACCTTCAGGGCCTGGATCAGCTCTAGGGGAATTGGCTCTTGTGTTAGAGGAAGACCAGAAAAGCCCTTCAGCAGAGCTGGAAGTCGGTGGGTACACACTTTTTTGCTTTTGTTGTGTTCTCAGCTCTGTCAGGGACTCTAACCACTTCCCCCTGAACTTCAGGCCATATAGGAACCTCACTTCTTTTGTGGTAATGGTTCTCCCAGATTCGGGCCACTGGGCTCATTCCTTCCTGTCTCATTGTGGTCTTCCTGTCTCTTCTGAGTGGGGGCTGCATTTCTGCCCCCAAGGTTGCACGGTTGGAGAGGAGAATGGTGGTGTGAGAAAAGCACTCTGGACCTGTGTTCCTCAAGGTGCGGCCCCCGGACCAGCAGTGTGGGCTTTACCTGAGAGCTGGTTAGAAATGCAGACTCTCGGGTGCCACCCCGGGCCTCCCGGATCAGCCTCTGTATTTCAACCAGACCCCCGGGGGCATAGTCAAGCGGAGAAACACAAGCATCTGGTCACAGCTCCTCAGCCCCCCGGCTTTGCCACCTGGCGAGTCACTTTGCTTCTCTGTTTCCTCCCTTGTGTAGTGAGGCAGTCGGACACACCGATCTCCCTAGTGTCAAACTAGATGCATTTAATTGTGTTTGTGGTAACTCAGATTACTTTGTTGCTTCGTCAGAGAAGTATTAATACAAAAGTGTGAGAAGTGGCAGAAAATTATATTCTGCACAGAATCAAGAACTTTTAGAGCTGGAAGGAACTTTATTGACCATCTCCTCTAGCTCCCACTTGTTTTCCAGCCACTTAAGGTCAAGCTTTGCTAAGGAGAATGTCTCTTACTATGTGGATCCTCCATATGAAAAGTGTGGTCCCTGGACTAGCAGCACCATGATCACCTGCAGGGGGTGGGGGGAGGGAGGCATGTGATAAATGCAGATTCTCAGGCCCAGGAGTACTGGTCAGAATTGCTATTTACCAAGACCCCCAGGTGGTCCTAAGCACACCAAACTTGGGGAGTGTTGGGCTAAATGACACAGTCACTGGCAGTGCCTGAAGACAAATGAGGCCCAGAATAGAAGCATCATTTCCCAAGTAGTAAGAGCACTGGCCCTAGAAGCAAAGAAATATAGATTTATGTCTGAAATTGCCACTTCTAGACGTGTGGTTTTGAGAAAGCTACTTAACCCTTTCTTGAGCTTCAGTTTCCTCATCGGTAAAATGTGTGAAGCACTTGGCATGATGTTTGGCATCAGGAAGTGCTTAATAAATACTAGTGCGACAGAGCTTAATGGTTAAAAGCACAGATTTTGTAGCCAGACTGCCTGGGTTTATAATCCTGAGTCACTTTCTTGCTGTGTGACCTTCAGCAAGTCACTTAACCTCTCTGGGCCCAGTTTCCTGTTCTACAAAATGGAAATAACAATAAGGTTGTGATGACAATTTCATGGGTTACTATTCATAAAGCATTTAGACACTGGCACATAGTAAGAGCTAAGTGTCTATTAAAAATTATAATATTGTTATAGACTTGATGAAAGGAGGAGAGCCAGGCATACGTATTTATTTAAGCTCCAATGAGAAAGGATTCTATTTCTCCCTCTTATAAAGAAAGTCAGGAAGCGTGCGGCCCTGTGTTGGCTTTCTGGTAGCCCCAGGACGCAGATGCCTCTCGGTTTTGCTGTGCTGTGCCCATCACGTGGGTTCTGGCCTCATGGTGGAGGACCGGTAGCAGGTACCCAGGTAGCAGGCCGGCAGAATGAAGAAGGTGAGAACGGCCAAGGCCCTCGGGGTTAGTTACACGTCACTGTGTAATTAAGTTACCCCTAAACTTGGGGGCTGGAAATAAATATTTGTTACCTCACAGTGTCTGTGGGTTATAATCAGGAGCCGCTTAGCTGTGTGGTTGTGGCTCAGGCACTCACAGGCTGCACTCAAGGTGTCTGCAGGGGCCGCAGTCATCTCGAGGCTCAACTAGGAGAAGAGCCGCTTCTGAGCTCACTTCTGCAGTTGCTGGCAGGCCTCAGAAGGTCCCCTTCCAAGCTCACTTATGTGGGCCTCTCCGCAGGGCTGCCTCGTGACACGGCGGCTGGCCTCTCAAGGAGAGGGGACTGCACGGGGGCTTGAATCCCAGGAGGTGGGCATCACAGAGGCTGCCCAACAGGGGCTCCTCGGTGACTCAGCTTCCTTCAGGCAGCCTTCCTGGAATCCCCACAGCACACTTTCGTTTATAGCTGACAGGCCGGAACTTAGTCATGTGACCACACCAAGTTGCAAGAGAGGTTGAGAAATAGAATCTTTCAGCTAGGTGCATTTCCACCCTGAATTCAATCAAGGTTTCATTACTGCAGAAGAAACGGGGGATGGCTAGTTCATTTTCTACAGTCTTCCTGTAGAGCTGTGGGTGTCAAAGTCTCAAAGCCGTGGGTCCAGATCTGTAGCATTGGCATCAGCTGGTTACAAATGCAAATGCTCGCGCTCCACCCTGGACCTGCTGACCCGGAAACTCTGGGAGTGGGGCCCAGCAATCTGTTTTCACAAGCCCTCCAGGGGATTCTGATGCAAGCTGGAGGGGAGGGTGAGAACCACTGCTACAGAGGACAAGTTAATTGACATTCATACGGATGTTATAACAAAATATGTGGTTTGTTTATAAGAACTGACAACTTGGTGGTGGTGTCTTTAGTCAACATCGGCATGAACAGAGAGGCTTTTCAACATGAGGTGTGCACTACCTAATGATTTAGCTACAATTTACTTTGCTGTTTCCATCCTGAGGTTGCACAGAATTTTATCAGAGGATAAAGTCCGTGGTACAGATAAAGCTTGAGGATATACTCAGCAAAGGAGAAGATAAATGAAACTTCCTTTATGATGAGCAAAGAACTATTGATTCTCGATGGCTGAAAATTCCATACTTAAATACTAGAACCACAGTAGGGTTATGTAATGAGCCACTTACATAATCAAATCTAGCAAAGCTGAATGTCCTTCTTCCCTGAATATAAAATGTTAGTTTATATGAATTTTAAAAGTAAAGATATATGGAAAGTATGATCAAGAAACAGAGGGCTATTAAATTGGGTAATTTTGCATAATTCTATGCAGCTAAATTTTAAATTCTACTCGAAATTGGTAATGCTCTCGGGGGAAGAAAATTAGCAAAATTGGCCTCAATCAACATAAAAAGTCCAAATAGACCATTTCTCATAAAAGAATTTAGAGAAAATTATAAAATAACTCTCAGGCTAAAGAGCACCAGGCCTACAGAGGCAAAGCTTAATGTTTTAATCAAAACTCGGGACATGATAAATGAGGGCAGGCTGTAAAAAATGGGGGACTTCAATAATCCACAAACAAATTGTGGGGAGGCAGCTGGACCTCTGAGCGTCATTTTCCTCCTAAAATTGGGATGGTAATAACTACAGGTTTATTTGGCACACGAGAGAAAATTCCCTGATTTTAAAATTTAGCATTGCAACCCAAATCCCTGGCACATAGTAGGGGTCAACGATGCGATGTGGTCTCTCTTCTTTCCTTTTATGTAAATAATGTATACAGAGATGATTCATAGCAATAATACTTTTAAGCAGTTTCAGAACTTACAAGGCAATATTCTAAATTTCGTTCCAATTTCCTTGAAAATCTGTGTTTTCTTTTGTTTCATTCCATTTCTCCTCATTATGCCAGTTTACATCAAGTTACATAATTCTTGCTCCATTTGGCATTTATTGTCAATCTTTTTTTTTTTTTCTTTATTGTTGTTACGCCCTTTTTTGCAAATGGGTTTTGCAATTTAAAACACTCGGGTTCTTTCTTGTTTTGTTTTGGTTTGGTTTTTTGGCTTTCCTTTTAATTAAATATTCCTGACAATTTCTTGCTTCTGAGGAGCCGAGGAGAGCAGTCGGGATCCCTCATTTCCTGTGTGCCTCCACCGCCAGGAGACTACGACCTCATGCTGAGATGGCACGCTGCTGTGGACGACCCTGTGTCTTTCTACTCCTGCAGGTAGGGTGTGTGTGTGTGGTGTGTGTGTGTGTGTGTGTGTGTGTGTGTGTGTGTGTGTGTGTGTGTGTGTGTGTGTGTGGAGGATTCTATGTGCTTAAATTCCGGCCCCCACCCTTCTCCCCGCCCACTTCTGCTCTAGCAAAATGTGCAGCCTACCTCTTCAGCTCCTTGTCTGAACTGCCTGCGCTGCGGGGTGGGGGGGGCGGGGAGCTCTGTGGCACCCCTACTCCAAGCCAAGAAGGCAGCTATTCCTTTTGCTGAATGCTGGGCCCCTTCTCTCAGAATGGGACTAGATAGCGGCCCAGAGGAGCTGGGGAAAGCTCAACAGTGAAAAGTTAACAGGCCTGCTGAGGGCTCCGAGCCACGTGTGGGCCAGCAACCCAGAAGCCTCTTTCTTTGGCCCTCTTTCCTGCCCCCGCTTCCTGTTTGGCTTTAGCTTCGGCCCTTAAGTGGAGTTGGCACATCCTCTGGGGAAGAAAGGGCCTTTCCTTGGGGGCTGTGGGGTGTGTGGTTCTTTTCAGGCTTTCTTTGTGGCAAGGAGGGTGCAATAGAAAGTTGTCGCTCTGAGGAAGCAGTCTGTCCCCGGACTAGTTCTGGCATATTACCTTGGGGTCCAGTCAGGGGACAGGAGCCACACCGGTTATTTGAACAGTGAGGTGTTCATTTAAAGACATTGTTAACAAGGTATAAAGTTGTTGACTAGGTAACCGAAAGGGCAAAAAGACCTCTAAGGTATCATGGAGGTATTATAGCAACTGCGGGAAGCAGCTCCCACCCCTGAGGCTGAGGGAACGAAGGAAGAAGCTGGAAATATCAAAACCTAGAAACTTGGAGGAGGGGCCCTGTATTGCTGGAACTCCGACCCCGAGGGTGGGCGCCGCTCAGCTGGTGCTGAGGTCTCTAAGCTTGAAGGTCGAGCTGGTGGGGCCGGACACAGACCCCCGCGGAAGGGGTGTCTGGCTGGAAGAGCTGAAAAAGGCGCAGCTGGCAAAGCAGGAATGTGCTTGGTGGAATCCCAGCACCAGCAGAGCAGAGCATCGAAGGGCAGGTTTGGAGCTGAGAGAGAATAAAGTAGTAGCTGGACAACAACTTAACAACTGGCACAAGTCCTTTTTGACTATTGGGCACGCCCTAGGACAATGCTTCTCAATTTTAATGCGTGTATGAATCACCTGGGGATCTCGTTAAAGCGCAGTCCATCTGGGGCAGGGCCTAAGAGTCTTTAACAAGCTCCCAGGTGACGCTCATGCCTTGAGCAGCAAGATCTAGAAGGCCTTGGAGAACTCAGTGCTTGCTCCTTCCTGTGAGGTGTGGCGAGCTGCTCTCTGCAGGACTCTTCGCTGGCTTAGCTGTGTCCTTGTGCAGGTATGTGGCGTGCCCTCCTCTCCCACGTTCCTTATTCTGGGACTTTCTTATTTCTTTCCTCCCCATCGAATTTGCCAGGACTTTGCTTAGCTGACGGGAATGTGGAGTGGTCACAAGGTTAAAGCCTGGCCTCTTCTAAGTGACATTAACATTTTATCCTGAGGCTTATTATGCCTTCAGTCAAATAGGGATATAGGAAGGGGCCCATTTGGGCTACTCTCAGGTTGTTCCTCCTGTGGACCTGAAGACGATGAGGTATTGATGACCGCCGTTTTGTGATAACTCTATAGGTTGTTTATCCTCCAATTTTCTGTTTAAGAGGTGAGGGCAAATCCCAAACACACACAGGATCTCCACACAGGCTCTCAATACCACATCTGTGTTTTCCTGAGGGGATAGTCTTGCCAAATCAATTTGAAGAGAAACTATATTGTCCTCAAACAGCTTGAATGACAAGACCATGCTTTATAAATTGAAGGTATCACAAGCAGGGTGGCAGCCACAGCCAAAAAGTAGAAATCTGAGAACATCTTGAGAAAATAGCAGCCAAAGAATAAACTTAAAGCAGCCGCGGCTAGCATCAGCTTTTGGCAGCTTGCTATGGGATCTCATGTTGGTGCTGGGCCCAGACGCTCCATAGGTGGGCTCAGCCACTGAATTCCCTCTGCAGCGGGTGTTTGAGACTGGCTTTGTGCTTCCTTATCATAAGTGAGCTCTCACATCCAGAGAGCGAGGGTGCAAAGGGGAGTGGGCAGTTAAAAATAAATACTGAAATTCGCTTACCTCAAGTTGCAAAATGGAAGATATATTTGCCGCCTAGGTCATTTATGCTTTTCAAGGATGGTGCCCACAGAAAATCCCTCCTCCTGCCAGCTGAAGTCACAGTGTTTCAATACCTTTCCCCATTCACATATTGAGAATATTATTTTATGCACAGTCACCATGACCTTCTGAAATAGGGGCAAGAATGACTTTTGGGGGGACTGATTTTACAAATGAGAGAACTGTGGCAGAGAAATGGTAGGTGACTTTCCAGGGTCACAAGGTGGTGAAACTATGATCCAGGTCCCTGGCCTAGAGAGTTAAGTGTCCAAGGACCCTGAAAGTCTGGCTGCAACATCCTGAGGTCCATGCTTTGGTCAGCAAAATTTTTCTGTAAAGGGCCAGATAGTAAATATTTCAGGTTTTATGGACCGTATGTTCTCATTAGCAACTACTCAACTCTGCTGTTGTGCCATGAAAGCGGCCATAGAAAATATGTAAATGAGTAAGTTTGGCTGTGTTACAACAAAACTTTATTTATAACAACAGGCAGAGGGCTGGATTTGGCCAGCAGGCTGTGGCTTGCTGACTCCTGCTTTACACCAATGGCAAAAGTTGAAAACATGATACATGTACCCGATTTAATTCTTCTAGAAATTGAGAAGGGTAAAGAATGCCAGATAGAAAGGAAGGTGGCAGGTAAGAATAGGAGAGTTGGGTGAGAAGGAGTAGGAGGTAAGATGGATAAGGCAGGTGGAAGGAGACAATAGATGAAAAAGAAAAAGAAAAAAAGAAGAGATAGGTATTAAAACAACGTCAATTTTTTGAGACCAATACGATAAAAGAAAAGCGAGTTTGGAGCCTTACTCAGGGCTGTGTGAAAGACAATAAAATTTTGTCATAGTTTTTCTGTGCAAGATGAATTCACTTTTCTCAAACCATTTTCAAGTGACTAACTTAATCAGAACAGGCACAATGAAGTTTGTGATATTAAATCACTGTCAAGTTATACCTCCATACAAATAATTGTCCAACTGACTCCGTCAGCCGAGTAACAACAACTTAGAAATGCACAATTGATGACAAGGAAAGATGAAATCTAGAAAATATTTCCCGGGAAGGAAATACACTTTAGCTGCCTGATAACAGAACAAGTCCTTTGTTATTAATACACTGATGCCCGTGACGTCTTCACTATCTCAGAGATTAAAAGGTTTCTTGGAGATGTCAAGTGCCTGGTATTGCTGAAGCTTTTAGAAAGTTTTGGAGACAGTTCTTATTGTTTTGCAAACATTTCCCCCTTCTACATACTTTGAAAGATGATTTCAGATCTCTTTAAAGAAGCTTTCTTTTTCATAGTTTCCTCATTGGCTTTATTGTTTTCCTGTGCCAGTGAGAAAGCCATCTGAGCTAGCAGCACAAAGACTTAAAAACATTTGAAGAAGCAATTGATGCTGCCACTTTAGGGAATGAATGTGTATTTCCAAAAACACGGGAACCCGGGGGCTGGGCAATTGTGTCACTGTGGACAGTGAGCCTAATCAAATGGGACTACTTTAGCATTTTGGAGTATGCCCTGTGTCCAGAAATCCTTGTGGGCGTTGATGCCTCCTTTGGTGGTATAGTGATTATGGGCACTGGCTTTGGACATAGACCACTTTGGATTGACTCACAGGTCTGCTGCTGATTGAGTGGCCACTCTTAGACCAGTTATTCAGTCTGTCTGTGGCTCACCCTCTTCGTCTGTAAAATGGACATGATAATATCAGTATCTAAAAGATTTTTTTCAAAGATCAAATAATGAAAATACATGTGAGCACACAGGAGAATGTCTGGCATATAGAAAACATTCAGTAAATGTTACTATTACAATTAATGAGAGATAGACAAAACCTGTAATGAATCAGATTTTCTTTTGAAAGTTTGTGACCTATGCTCAATGGTGTGTGTGTGTGTATATGTATGTGTGTATGTATGTTTCCAACCAGGCTGTTAAATACTGGCAATGTATAGCCTATATATATATATATATATATATATATCTATCTATATCTATATATATATATCTAAAACACAAAATTGCCATGAAAATTTTTGTCTAGAGGCAATATTGCAGCTAATGAGTACAATTATTACTGATTGAAAGTTGTCATGACTATTAAGTATTGTTAGGTGAGATTAATCATATTTTAATGCTAAACCTTAAGCCCAGTTATGTCCTCTGAGTGCTAGACTCCTTTTGGATATAAAGGTACCTCAAATTCAACATATCCTAAAGTTATTTCAAACTTGGTCCAATTCTGGTATAACTTAACTCAGCAAATATATCATCATCTATCCCATTTTGCAAACCAGAAACTTGAAGTCATCTTTGACCCTTCCCATCTCTCACCAGATCCAACCCACCAGCTTGCCAATTTTACCTTCTCCTATGGTCTGAATGTTTGTGTCCCACCCCCAAGTCACATGTCAAAACTTAATCTCCAATATGATAGTATAATATTAAAAGGTGGGGCGTTTGGGCGGTGATTAGGCCATGAGGGTGGAGCCCTCACGAGTGGGATTAGTGTTTTTGTAAAAGAGGCCCTGGAGAGCTCCCTGGCCTCTTCCACCATGTGAGGATGCAGTGAGAAGGCACCATCTTTGAGAAGGCAGGCCCTCACCCGACACTGAATCTGCCAGTGCCTTGGTCTTGGCCTTCCCAGCTTCTAACACTGTGAGAAATAAATGTTTGTTGTTTATAAGCCACCCAGTCTATGGCAACTTGTTGCAGCAGCTCGAATGGACTAAGACACCTCCTAAATATCTCTCGAATTTGGGCACATCTTTCCATTACCATTATTTATAACCATTGTAGTCCAAGCTACCAATATCACATAAATCACTAGGTTAGCCTCCTAATTGGTCTACAACCATACATTCTTTTCTATATCATATCCATTCTCCTGAAAACTCAGATTTTCCTTTTTGTTCTCTTAATTGAAATCTCCTTAACCTACTAGATTTACTAGTGCTTATTCACTGTATAAAATACACAGTCTGTGCCCACTGCATGCTAATTGTTCGTTGCAAGTAGATTATTCTTCAGGATGCTCATATATTTCTGCTCCTACCTGTGAGGCTGTATATTTACTAGGAGTCCCTAACCTGTTTTTGGTAGTTTTTGAAATAATTACATAATTTAATGAAGTGTTATGTAAGTTGATGAAACATGAACACATTCATATTTCAGAGAGGTTTTTTTCCTAGGAAAATTAGGTTGAATGTTTTGGGAAGGCTCAATAAAGACAGGTTGCTATAAAAATTGCTGTTCCATTAGGTATGAGTGATAAATCTACAAAAGATCTCAGAAAATAAGCTCTAGAAGGATTCTGCACTCAGATGCTTGCAAGCGTATTTTAGTTCTTTCTTAAAAAAATTGCAATGGCAAATTATAGATAACACCTTATGGATAAGAAAGAGGCCAAGGAAAGACATTCATCTAACCCACACTTTAAGACAAAATCTTTGTTCTGCATGGAAAGATGGGTGAATGAATGCACATTTTGAATAAAATGGTAAAGGTCTGCATGTATCATTTTGAATGATTCTTATTTTATGGAGCTTGTCCAAGCAACTGCTTAATTACCTGTATGGATTACATATGATCATAGCATGCCCTGAACTTGATATATTTGAATTCCTTCCTCTCTGTTTCTCTTAGATAATAATCCAAAATCCTTAAAATGGCTGACAACGTCTGGTCTAGGTGAGTTGGCCCAACCCCCAACCTCGACTTGAAACCTCAAGGTCATCTAGAAAGTTGCCTCCTCCCACGCCTGACCTTCTTTCAGTCCCCGGTACTGGCTGTGCAGTTTACTTTCACAGGGACTTTCACTGTGCTGTTCCCTCTACCCAGAACACTCATCCCTTCCCTCTTCAGCCCTCAGAGAATGCCCTGATCTTCCTGAGGAGGTCAGATCCCTGTGGTGTCTGCTTTTGTCACATCACTTAACTCTCTATCATAGCTTTTAGCACAGTTGTAATTTTACACTTATTTTGTGGTTATTTGACCAGTATATGCTATATTAGTTTCCTAGGGCTGCCGTAACAAATTATCACATGCTGAGTGGCTTAAAACAACAGAAATTTACTCTCTTACTGTCCTGGAGGCCAGAAGTCTGAGTTAAGGTTGTCAGCAGTGCTATGCTCCCTCTGAGGGCTCTAGGGAATAATTCTTCCTTGCCTCTTCCAGCTTCTGGTGGCCCCTGGTATTCCTTGGCTTGTGGCAGCATCTCTCCAATCTCTGCCTCTGTTTCCACATGGCCTCTTCCCCTGTGTCTCTGAGTCTTTCTCCTCTGTCTCCTGTAAGGACACTCATTGTATTTACGGCCCACGCTAATTCAGGATGATCTCATCTCAAGAACCTTAACTTAATTATATTTGCAAAGACCCCTTTTCCAAATAAAGTTATATTTACAAGTTCTGGGAATACATATCTTTTGGGGGCCACTATTCAACCCAGTAGACCTACCTATTTCACTAGACTCTAAGTTCCACAATGGCAAAAATTATATCAGTTTTTGCCTATTATAGTGTCTGACACATAGTAGGTGCTCAATAAATATTTATTCCTTGAATGAGTAAATGGATCTTCTTGTGTAGTCTCTAAACTGATTAAAATTATTAATCAGTTAAATGGAAGTCTTGAACTATTGAAATGCTGATGTAGATATGCTGATCACATTTTAAAGTAAACAGAATTCATTTATTTCTGTAAAAAATTCTATTGCTTTGTAAAGTAAGTACCTGCCATTTAAGTGTACCAAGGCCGCCTTTCCCTTCTCTAATTGACCACTTATTTCACGATCTTTTAGAATAAAGCTTTAAGATTTAAGATATAATTCCTTCTGGTTTATTATCATTTATTTAAAATTTAAAACAGGGTCTACTGACACTAGCCCAGTGAGCAGTTAGTGATGAAGGTATAACTATGGGGATAATAGGAGTAAAAGAATGATAGGAGGCGATGCAAACAGCCAGGAACCACACTCCCTGTCTCACAAATGTAACTACTCCAAAGCAAATGTCCTTTAAATATAGTCTCTTGGAGCCATGCATTTCTCGACAGCACTATTGCTTATTATGACTATTACAGCTTCTAATAATAATGAAGATTTCACCTAGGGATAAAGGAAAAAAATCTCAACAACTCCAAAGTACACTTCCCTCCCAAATGTTTGAAGTTCAGGTTGCCCATTTTATTAAAATTTTTGCCTTGAGTCAAAAGTGGCACAGCCAGAGTGGTTTCAGTATTGGATCTACACATCCTACAATTTTAGAAAAGTATATTTATACTACAAGCTACAAGGCAGAAGTTGTGCCTAGATTTCCAGACATTACTTGGCACTCTGGAATTTAAGAAAACAACAAGAGATGCAGCACAAATAATAATGGTTATAGAGGTGTCACTATTGACCCTCTTCATAAAATAGGTCCCTGTCAGGTGAGATTAAGGCTGATTAAAAAAAAAAAAAAAGTCAGTCAGTCACTGGATCAAGGGGTTCTATCCTCTTCCTGAAGAGAAGAGACTATCAATTTCTATGAAGTCTTCTTTTAGCTGATGGATATGGGAGTGGGCTGTTAGCTTCATTTTCATTTTCAAGAATATAGCTCCTATAGAGAGGAGGAGCTTGGACGCCAACCAGGAAAGCCTGTAATGTCCATTAGCAGATAACTGCAATAGCGATTTATCATTTATTAAGCATCTAGAAGGTCCTAAGTACTTTATCTATATTATGGCAAATCCTCTCAGCCACCTGGTATGGTAGAGATTCTTAGCCTTAAGTTATAGATAGGGAAACCAAGGCTCAGAGAAGTTAAGAAATTGACCCTAAGTCACACAGCTATTAAATGTCTCTTAGGATTGGAATCCAGCCTGTCTGGCTTGAAAGCCCACATATTTTCCCACTTTGCCAAGGTGCCTCCTAGAATTTACTCTCTCAAGAAAAAAAAGGTAGTCCTTTGGTGACTTATTGCTAAGACAGTCTCAGACGGCACTTGAATTTCTTGCTTTTCAAACTGAGATATTTGCACTGCTAGGTGTATGTGATAACATATCAGAGTAAGCAAAACCACAGAATAAACTTGATACATCTTTCATGTCAAGTCATTTATGAGGCATATTTGATATGAAAATAAAAATTTCAAGATGAAATAAAAGATTGAAAATATATTTCCTGCTTTTGGAAACTGCTTCAGGCTAAACAATTAGAAGCCAGGTGTGGGGAAAATAGAAATCACATTCATCCTTCTCTAGCTTTAGAAGGGCTTCTATAGGAAAGTTTGAGAAATATTGCAATAGTATGGGAAAATTTAGTTGTGTGAATGTATCAGTCAGCGATCAGTTAGGAAAACAGAATCCACTTTAGGCATTTCAGAGAGAATTGAATATAGGGAAAAAAGTAAAAGTGTTTTACAGAAGTGTTGGCAAAGCACAAGGAGCAAAAAGGGGAAAGTGAGGTAACCCAGAGAGTAGTCACTGCAGCTGCCCCAGGGACTGGAGGAAACCATTACTAGGACTGGAGGAGCAAAAGGGAAGAGGAGATGTTACCAGAGCCCAGGAGCTGAAACCGTTCCCTGCTGCAGCTTTTGGAATCTTGTCACTCCTGAAAACACCAAAGGCAACTGGGGCCTGTAGCTGCCCAGCATGTCAGATCTGCTAATATCACTGTAGCACTCGGTGCTGGCAGCCACCACAATTCCCCATCACCACAGCTGCTGGAAAGATAGAAGGCCATCTGCTGAGTCAGAGATATGACCAGAAGCAGGAGAAAAATGTCTTCTCTCTTTCTTCTACCTTCCAATCTCCTGCCATTCTCTCCCATTATCGGAGGCCAACAGACAAGGGAGTCTGGAAAATGTGGTTTGCAGGTTTCCAGTCCTCTCCAATAAAGACATGAATAAAGAAGGGTGGGAATGGTGCAGTCAGGCAGTTGCCCGGCCGTGGCCTGTCATGCGATTAGTAGTATAACATATTTCCATAAAGGCTTACCTTTATATTTCTTCCCCAAAGAAGTTAACGAATGTGGATTTCGTTTGAGAGAAGCATATACAAGTATTCAATCTATTAATCCGTTTGGTTTCTGAGTTCATATAGTGAGGGATACCTGTTTGTGTGTGTGTGTGTGTGTGTGTGTGTGTGTATGTGTGCACATTTAAGTTTTTAGTGACCAGCCTTTATTATATGCTCCAGTGTCAGGCCTCACATATAGAATCACGCACGTGCTGAAGGCATCCAATGGATTCACTTCTGGTCCAGCAAGCAATTGTATGATGACCCTATTGAAAATAGCTTCCTTAGGGAAGGGTTTTACACACTGTACCCCACGGTTAATATGTATTCTGGAGAAAGCAAAGATTCCGTGTGCCAACACTTCCTTTTTGTAAATGATGTATACTATTAGCCCCACTTTTTTGTAGCTTTGCAATGCTTACATACGTTGGCAGCTTTGACCAGTTCTGTAAGTGGAAATCCAATTTAACCTAATCTTATTTGATCTTGGAAGCCTCTTTTTACTGACAGCTGGCAGAGCCCTACGACCTGCTGCCACAGGGAACCGCCATCAGGGCTGTCTCGGCCAAATTGTGAAACGTGTCCAAATTTTTTTTTTTTAGGAAAGTATAACGTAAGCTCTGAACTTCATTCCTTGGCTCTAGCTTTCCTCGCTTTATAACTTTGGCAAATTATGTTTCACCCTCCAAGCCTTCATTGCTTCATCTACAAAATGGGGCAGGCATATTCTAAAGATGAAATGAGATTATACAAAAGCTCTATGGCAAACTTTACAGTACCATACCAGCCTAAGGATTCCAGGCTTCTCCAAGGTCTATATGCGGTCCCCAACTCATAAGGCTGTTCACGATGCTTCTCTGCAGTGGGTCCTCCTGGGCAGAGTCTCAGTTCTGCAGCCCTTTCTTCATCTTCCTGTAATTTAGTAATTAACTGGGGCTTATCACACTCTTCTGGCTCCAGCTCTCAGGTGAATCCTGGCAGCCGTAACTGATTTATCTGGCCTTCTCCAACCCCTTCTAAACTATCTTAAACTCTGCTTCTAGAGATATCACTGTAAAACAGATCTCTGATCTTTTCACCCTCATATTTAAAATAAAACAAAATTTTCATTAAATCTCCTTTGCTTACCATATCAAGTCCAACTTTTCCTAAATAGTCAAGACCCTTTTCTAACCCTTCAAGGACCAGTGAGGGGCAGATAGGGTTAGAAAAGGGTCTTTCCTTTTCTAGTCATACAGTCTACCCCTTGCTCTCTAATAAAACACCAAGAGACCTGGGTTCAAATTCTGACAGAGCCACTTATCAGCTATATGACCTTGGACTTGTTACTTAAACTCTCTGTGCCTCAGTTTTCCTCCTCTGTAAAAGGGGAAAATAGTAATATTTATTTTATAGGATTTGCTTTTAGGATTACATGAGGTAATGTATATTAAGTTCTTAGTACACTGCCTGGCATTATTGAGTGGTCAGGAAATATCAGTTATTTACTATTCATATTCTTGTTACATTCAGAACCTTATAATTTCCTTTCTCTTCTCCTGCTGTTTCTTCATCCAAGGATGCCTGTCTTAGCTCCACCATTTAAAATCTCATTAATTTTTAATATAACTTTGACAAATTATTTTAGCCCTCTTAGTCTTCATTTCTTTATCTACAAAATGGAGAAAGTCGTATCTACCACACAGGTCTTTTCTGCAGGGTAAATGAGGTTATATGAAAGCTCTATGGCAAACTGTAAAGTATCTCGCAAACCTTCTCTATACGCTTTCTTTGACCATTCTCTAGCTACTCATCTCCACTTTGATGCTCCCTGAATATGATCTCCTCATAGGACTTCGCACTTCATTTTTGGTATTTGTCATATCCCAGCCTTGTTATAATTTGCCTTGTTACTGATATACATGTACGGATTGAATACTTCTTAAAGGTAGGATTGATGTCTTCAGCTGATGCAGTACAAGGGAGCAAAGTAAGTTTGCGGAGTTGAATTGAAACCCAAATTCATAATACAGTTTTAGTTGATAAGATGGGTTAGTGTATTTTATTTGCACATTTCTTTACCCCAGGAAAGGAATCTCCAAAGATGGGATTTCAGCCTTCACTGAATAGGCTACTGGTTTCCAGACCAGCAGCAACTGGGGGCTTGTTAGAGCTGTAGTACCTAGGGCTCCATCCTAGACCTACTGAATCAGATTCTCTGTGGCTGCAGAGGAATCTGAGTTTTAGCAGGCTGCTAAAGTTTTATGCGTGCCAAAGTCTGAGAAGCACTGATGTAGACAGTTTGAATGAGGAAAATCTTAATTTTTTCATTTGACCTTTTATAGAGGCATGCCTATTTGCAATTGCCTGTTTAATCAAGGCAATTTATTTCTAATAAGCTGTATCATGCTTTCAAATAAGTGAAATTTCTTAGAATCCAACAGAATTTTCTCTAGTTCCTCAAAGTGTGAGGAACAGTAATTTTTATTGATTTATTATATCCACGGCAAGTTTTAATTTAAAAAAGAAAAAGAGAGTGAAAAAGACTAAAAAGGCAAAGAGTGGTACCTTCTTAAGTCTATAAAACCGTGACTTGTTTTTGCAAGAATGTGAGGCCGTTGACTGTATCCTCCTTAAAAGGGTTATCCCAAACTGTTAAATGGAAGAAAACATCCTAAATTCTCTCTTTTTACACTTCGAAGGCCTTGTCCTTCCATTTTGAAAATGGGGATTGTATATTGTAAACAGCAATGGTCCACGGCTGGAACCTGTTATAAATGTCCTCTTCTCCACTGCTGGAATAAACACTTCAGAGCTTAGATACTAATTACTGTCACATGAAAAGCAGGGAGACATATTATGACTTCTCGGCTGTCAGAAAGACCTTGCAAATGGCAGCACTTCACAGGGACTTTTACACTGTACAGTTTATAATTTTCATGGCTGACCTGTTATTTTAAAATACCAACAGGAAGATTAAGAATGTAGACACAAAAGCAGCACCAACCAATGCCCTTTGGCCCTCCTAAACTTGAACCAGAAAGCTCCCTTGCCTTTTAAGGAAGATTATAATCTGCCAAAATAGAAAAAGGGGTTACAAAATGATTATGTTCTATAATAAGGTTTAGGACAATCCAAATTTTTCCTCAAGCAATTGCAGACGGCAGTATGATTTATTTACATATGTTTGCTCTGACTAGGCAATTTGGGCATAGATTGTTTCTGATAAAAGAGTAGGGCAAAGGATGGCTAGCTCTGGAACAGAGTTTTGCTTGAAAGTTTGATTGGTTCCTGAATTCTGGATGGCTTTGAGGTCTCATCCTTTGGTGGATTGCCAATGGAATAAATCACACAAAGCTTTTGTGAACATGTATGACCTCAGGAGGTTGGGACTTCTCTAAGAAGATGGAAGTAAATGGGATTAAGTAAATTATCACTTGTAAGGCATATTGCATAATGCCTGACACTCAGCAAGTGCTATATAAATGTTTACTAAATAAATGAGTTCCACTTTGAACTCAGGAAAGTTTTAACTGTGCTTCTAGGAAGATTTTGGATTACAAAATGGGTGGATCTTGAAAGAACGGTTATCCTGGGGCTCGGGCTTTGTAGAACCTCATAATGCACTTGGCACCAGTTATCATTTTTGGTCATGACTGCCATATATGCTAAATTTCCAGTTAGGATTCTTTGTGGCAATGCAGAGTAGCAGAAAGCACATTGCATTTGGGGTCTCATTCTAGACACAGCACTGCCACTTATTAGCTAGAACTTTGGGCAAGTCCCTTCATTTCTCCCTGCCTATTTCTTAGATGTAGAGGCTCACATTAGATATGTCTAAGAGCTTTGTACACTTCACGTGGATGATTTTATCCTTAGATATTTACTTCCAGTATAACTGTGGGGTGGGGGCAGCCCACATGTTTGGTGAATCACTGGGAATAAATAGCTGAGTTGACATATTTCCCAGAGGGGTGGGGGGATGCTACAGCAGGAATGTCAGGAAACTCCCTTTGGATGAAATGGCATGGCAGGGGTGGGTAGAGAAGAGAATCCCTCAGTTGCTACCAGTAAAACTTGTCAGAAGGGTTATCTAAGACACTTCAGAAGTACCTTCTTCATTCATAATAAAAGAAATTAATGGAAGACATTTATTGTAATTGTCACTGCTTCTTGCCTACCCAGCATCCATTCTGCCTTCTTTTCTAACAGAGCCATGCATTTTTTTCAGCCATGTGTCCTGGGGGAAGCTGATCCCACCCACATTTTCGGGGATGCCAGGTTGGCGTAATGTTATTCCCATCTTCCTTAAATGGGCATATGACACAACTCTGGCCAATGAGACTGAGGAAAGCCTGCTGGGGGCCTTCTGGGAAAAGTTTCCTCACTCCCAAGAGAAAGCCACAAAAAGAGATAGTCTCTCTTTTACTTGGGGTTGCTGTGCCTAGAGGAGACACCTACAACCACTGCAGCCATCTTGCTGCTTGCCTGAGGCCGAAGTCAACACTGAGCATGTCAGAACAGAAAGACGCTAAGGAGCAGAGATAGGGTTAAAGACATTGTGAGCTGAAACCATCCCAACTGACATAGAACCTCCCATATGTTATCAGTCATCACGGCAGTCTTTGAGGTAGGTGGTGTTATCTCCACTGTATGGGATGAGGAAACGAAGAGGTTACATTGTTCAGGGTCACCCAACACGTAGGTGGAAGATTTAAAACTCAAACAGAGGTCTGTTTAACTTCAAAGGCTGTCCTCAAGTTGTTGTTGTGGGCTCCTAAACCTTGCCTCAGATGAAAAATGGTCAATAGGCAATGTATTTACTGTGGCCATGAAGCTAAATTTTTTTTTTTTTTTGATGTTGGCTTTCCTGCCCAGCATTTGACCTTTCTGGACCTCCATTTCATCATTTGTAAGACAGTTAGACCAAATGTTTATTGAGGTTCTTTTTGGCTCAAAGATCTTTCGAAATGCTTGGTAAACCAAAGGGAGGGATGAGAGAAAATGAAAGACATACATATGGTATCTTGAGAAAGGGTGCTGGGCAGGATTTCCCCTGTCAGCCTGAATGAAGTTCAGATTTACAGTACATCAGTGATGTCGCTGAAGCACAGCAGAAAATTCCATGTGGCATTCAACAGGACAAGCCAACACCACCTAAGATCCTTGCTACGGCAAGAGAAACAGAGCTAAAAAGAAGTCAGATGAGAGATATTTTCTGCAGGGTGCTCATTGACCCCGCCAACTTGGTTGCTGAGTTCCTGATGAGGGAGTTAGTCTCGAAGGGCATTTGTGCTCTTTCACTTCCTTCTATTTCCACAGTGCTTAAAACAGGGCGAGGCGGGGCTATATGAGGCACTTTCCAATACTTGGACTTCTGTTCCCTTCTTATTGCTAGAAAAGTTGTTTCTGTGATATTACCACCAGAGATAGCAATAGTGCTTAGAGAATCTTCAAACCCGAATCACGAGGGAGGGACCCTTGCAGGAGACACTGTAGCTCTCATTTGGGACTAAGAAAGGAGCTGAGACTTGCAGACAGCATGAGTCCATTAAGCCCCTTCCCCATCTATATTAGTTTTCTAGGGCTGCCATAACAAAGTATCCACAAACTAGGTGGCTTAAAACAACAGAATTTTATTGTCTCACAGTTTTGGAGGCTAGAAGTTCAAAACCAAGGTGCCACCAGGGCCATGCTCCCTTTGAAACCTGTAGGGGAGAATTCTTCCTTGCTGTTCCTGGCAGTTTGCTGGCAATCCTTGGTTTGCCTTGGCTAGTAGATGCATCACTCCGGTCTCTGCCTCCACCATCACATGACCGTCTTCTCCCTGTGTGTCTTTTCTCCTCTTCTTATAAGGACACCAGCCATATTGGATTAAGTGTCCACCCTATTCCAGAATAACTTCATCTTAACTAATTATATCTTCAATGACCCTATTCCCACATAAGGTTACATTCTGAGATACCGAGGGTGAGGAATTCAACAAATCTTTTTGGGGAATACAGTTCAACCCATAACAGCGCCCATCTAGGTAAAGTTCTACTCAGACCTAATTGAGCTTTTGCCATGTGAGGTGGTGAGTTTGTTTATTTGGGACTGCTTTTCTTCTTCAAAGTCACTCTTCATGTTTGTTGAAAACTGATCGTCTTTGAGAAATTTTGGGGGGTGAAAGAGGAGCTGGATGTTCCTGGAACAACAGCTAAAGGATGTGGTCCCCCAGAGCAGCACTTCTCAAACATTAGTGTGCACACAAATCCCCCAAGGATCTTGTTAAAAATCAAATTCTCAATGCAGTAGGTCTAGGATGAGGCCTGTGATTGTCCTTTTTCAACAAACTCCCAGGTGATGCTGATGCTACTGGCCTACAGAGTAGCAAGGCTCTAAATCTAGAATGGATGGTGGTCACCTCTGTTCATGCAGAACAACTAAAAATTATCATTCTTGGGAGATTTCAAAACTTCAGCTATGTATTAGCCATAAAAAGTCCCAGCAAACTAAGTCAAAATATCAGAAAGAACAATTCATTTTTTTTTCACATTAGAGAGTGAAGTCAGAAACATCTGTGCATATTCATCTGGATGGATACAGTGTTTTCTAATTCCTGGACTATGGTGAATAGTTGAGATGTGCGTATCGGAAGCTGTGATTCTTGCGAACAGACTGACTTCAAGGTTTAGGGCAACCAAGCAGCTTCCCCCATCTCGGCGTGCCAGAAAAACTTCATCTGGAAAAGCTTCAGGCCAGTTTTGATAGGGACCGTGCACCTCCTGCTATGAGAAGTCAAACAGCCAGATTTCTTTGGGTTCAGATCCTGCTGGAGGCTCAGTCCCAGGGCCCACCCAGATGATCTCTGAAGACCACAGCTGTGGCTTTGCTTCCACCCACACCCGGAATGCTCCTCACTTGCCACTTTCCTTAGACCCTCAATGACTCCCAGACACTCCCGTCCATGCTAGTCAGGGGCTGGACCAGCATGTAGAAGGACCAGGTGGAGGAGCCAGGGTATATCCCTTGGAGGGTCCAGCCTGTGGATGAACTTCTGCAGAGCAGGTTCCAGAGAAGAGCAATTCTTTTGTGATGTCAGGGGCTGGCAATTTAGTTTTCCAAACTCAATAATGACCTGATTATTTCCAGCTCAAAAACACCCATGCACTATTGGCTCCCTTACAATACTTAGTTGGAAGTTTCTAGGAAGATAGCTGTCTGAGTGTTTGGCACAGTGCATCTTTTGGGTCAGAATGTTAGTTCGTTTTCATGGTCAGCATTGTGACTATAGGATTTGTAATGAAGTCCAACTGTGTCAGATTACAAATCCCTATGATGTCTTCTTATTGAGAGAATGGGGAGAAAAAGAACAGCACAGAGGGTTTTGGTTACTTATTGCTGCAGAACAAACTACCCCCAAACTTCGTGGTTTAAAGCAGTAAGCATTTTATACTACTTGCTCGTGATTTTGTAGGTCAAGGATTTGGAGAGGCACTGTGGGAGTAACTTGTCTCTGCTCCACAACGTCTAGGTCCTTGGCTTCGGTGGCTTGAATGGCTGAGAATTGGTTGAGATGGCTCAGTTGAGGCCATGTGCTTGGGCCTCAGTTCTTTGCCACATTGCTTCTCTACAGGGCTAGCTGGGCCTTCTCATGGTGGTCTCAGGATGGTAGTCAGGCTTCTTATAATTAGACAGTGGAAGCTTTCAGGCTTCTCAAAGGCTTGATGCTCAAAGGCTTGGCTCAGAATAAGCACATTGTCATTTCTGCCATGTTCTATCGGTCAAAGCAAGTCACAGGGCATGCCTAGATTCAAGGGGAGGGGAAACAGATTCTATCTCTTGATGGGAGGAATGGCAAAGAATTTGTGGACATCTTTAAACTACCACAGAGAAAGAGGTGGAAAGAAACATGTTTATTCATGTTCTGTCCAGATTCTGATCAGATTAAGTCAAGCCCAAGCAGTCAACAGAATTCCCTTTGATTCTTGGCCTTGTTCTTCTAGTGGCCAATTTTTAACTTTAGGGTGGAGAGTCAGCAACTGGTCTTTGAACCTTCAGCTACACACATTCTCTCAGTCTTTTTGTTTTTATTTTTCAAAACTTCCCTTTGCTTTTTTGCCTTCCAATAGCAAGTCCTTTCTAGATGAAGGCTTTGTTCACAAAATTTTTTTTGTCATGTATTTTTTGCTTTATAAAAATCATTTAAGCAATATATAAATACCTTTTCACTTGCAAAATTATTATAATGTGACAGTACACAAAGTAAAATGTAAAAGTGCCTCTTCACTTTAACTCTCCACCTACTCACCTCCCCAGAAACAACATCTGCAGTTTATTGTGTCTCCCTTTATACCTTTTTCTATACATATATCGATATATTCATGAATATGTACATGTGCTCATAATTTTTTCTTAGATGAGATCCTATACTATGTATTATTCTGAAAGTTACTTTTTGCATTTAATAATATGTCATGGTGATTGATCTGTATTAATATATCTACGTACTACTTTCTTTTAAATGGCTGCATATTATTCCATTGAATTAATGGGACATAATTTATGTAATGACTCCCCTGATAGTGGACCTTTAGTTATTAGTCATTTTTTTCAATAACAATAAATGGCAATTGAAATAAGTATTCTTGCATCTATATATTTTTTATACGTATGCAGATATTTCTATATGATACATGCCTGGTAGTGTATTAGCTGGGTCAGAGGGTGTGGATTTTGTAATTTCAATAGATACAGACTGTTGATCATCAAAATCTGAAGTACCAGATCACACTCCTCCAATGCATTTCTCCATATCCTTGACATCAGCGGATATTACTAACGTTTTTAATTCTTCCAGGTTGATTGGTGGTCAAAAATATCACACCATTGCCCTTCTTTCCTCTAGTTATTGGTTATTTATATTTCTTTCTCTGAAACATCTTATCATTTGCAAAGTAAAAAAGTATGTTCTTTCTTTCCTTTTTGAGACAGTCTCACTCTGTTGTCCCAGGTAGAGTGCAGTGGTGTCATCCTTGCTCACTGCAACCTCGAACTCCTGACCTCAAGTGATCCTTCTGCCTCAGCCTCCCAGAGTGCTAGGATTACAGGCATGAGCCACCACGCCCTGCCTGTTCTTTATATCTTTGCTAAATATTTGTGGGAGCTCTTCATGTATTAATCCTTTGTTAATTCCTAAAGTGAAATCCCCAGATTGCTGGATCACAGGGTTGACCTGTTAAGGGAAGGCTTTTTACACTTATTAGATGAGTTTCAGGGAATCTTCTCAAGTCTTCCCTCAAATTATGCTCTTGGAAGGGAGCCATCTCACCCCATTGATGAGTTGAGTCTCATTTCTTGCCAGTATACAAGCCCCCTGTATAAAAGAAAGAAAGCTGTGAACTGTACACTAATATATTCCAAGGCTGTTGAGGCTCAGCTGTGCTTAGCTACTTTGCAAATAATTAGCAAACTTCCTTCTGAATGTAGCCAAGCTCATTAACCACGAAAGAGCCAAGGAAGATCTTTCATTCAATGATTGTATAGTTTTTCTTGTTCCAGAAGATTTATGAGGGGAATCTAGACTCTGGTAAGTTACTGAGCTATCTGCTGAGTACCTACTATGAACCAGGCACTGTTGTAGGCACTGCTGCTTATTCTTATGATCTGAAATATCCACGGATGAGGTCAGGTTTTGAATATGGCAGTACAGTTGAGGAGGCCATTTGCAGTTCCTGATTTTTCTCTTTGAATTTTATGCTTTATGAGGCTAAGTTACAGAACTGTATCATTTAACCACTAAGTTTAGCTGGCCACTTAGCCTCTGAACCTCAGTGTGGCTCTTGTGTTCGCTACTTATATCAGGTACAAAGCAGTTAAAAATGTTTCTTTGTTAGACATAGCCAAAGCAAAAGAGAAAAAAATTGGCAAAAGTTGAAAAGGCAGATAACTTGTGGTGTGTGGACATGCACAGGAAATAAGTTACTCTTAAAGGAAATATGATTTAGGAGATAGCCAAGCGCTTGTACAAACATTTGTGTCATTTGAGAATTTAGAAATTTGCAAAGGTCGCAGGATATACCTCAGCAGTCTTCTGCATATAATGCATTTTTAGACACATTTCATTAAAAACTGGTGCTACAGAAACAATTGTGGTTAAATAATTTGTGTTGCAGTTTATCTGACATCTTTAAAATTCAGAACACCAAATTTTGTATCCTGAGTGACAGAAGAGTTGTTACTATTGGAAGTGGTTTTCATTGTTGTTTGTTTGTTGAGTAGACTTGTGATTTCAGTTGAAACCTTTGAAGCAAATGTGGATACACTGCACATGCATAGCGTGGGTGTGTTTGCTGTCAATACTCATTAATTGGAAGGTTATAGCTAATCATAGTGTGATGCAGGCACATGGGATTTGAAGTATGAAGATTTTATTTGGGTCCGCGCTCTCTTCCTGATTGACTCTGTCATCTTTGAGAACTCACCTAATCTCAGTGCTTCATTTTCTTGTCTGTAAAACTAGGTGCTAGCCACAGAATTTTGCAAAATCAACCTTTAGATGGGACCCAAACAACCTTTGGATGAGAAGGTACTTTACAAACAAAAATGCTCTTCCAAGGAGAGTTTATTCTTTTGCCATAACAATAAAAAGAGGGGAATTTCATGCATTCATTCATTCATTTATCCATTAACAGTTTCTGATTACCTGCCATGAGCCGGGCATTGTGCTAAGTGCTGGAATAACGAAATAAACAAGACCTGGTTTCTGCCTGGTAGGAGTTTACAGGTCAGTGGAGATGGTTGTCAAGATAATGTCTAGTCCCGTCCATGCTGTGCTGGAGCTGGCTCATTCAGGCTTACAAGAGCTGACTGTTAATATTTTAGAAATTCTATGAGTGGGTTGTTAAATGCAACCATTATTAAAAATTCAGTTATGTACTAGTTGACTCCTATCGTTCGCAGATGCCATATTTGTGAATTTGCTTACTAACTAAAATGTAACCCCCAGTATTGACATACTTGTGGTCATTTGTGGACATGAGCATGTGCAGAGTTGCGAAAAATTTGAGTTGCCCGACGTGCACGTTCTCAGCTGAGGTTGAACAAGGCCTTGTTTCAGCTCTCATACTATAAACAAGTGTCCTTTTCGTGGTATATTTAGTGCCAGGTTTTTCACATTTTTGTGCTTTCTGCGGGTGATTTCACTGTTTAAAATGGCCCCCAATTACAGTGCTGAAGTGCTGTCTAGTGTTCCTAAGCACAAGAAGGCTGTGATGTGCTTTATGGGGAAAATACATGTGTTAGAGAAGCTTCGTTCAGGCATGAGTTATAGTGCTGTTGGCCATGATTTTGATGTTAATGAATTAGCAATATATATTAAATAAGGTGTTTTAAAATACAAACACATATAAAACAAGGTCATATATTAATTGGTTGATGAAAATGCTTTAACCAAAGGCTCACAGGAACCCAACTCTGTATATCCCCTGGAAGCACTGATTCAATATTTGCTAATTCAGTGTTTGAAGCAACTTTATTGACCATAAATACCAGGAATAATGCGAATTGACTATATAAACTTAAAATAAATTATATTACACAAAGGCAATAAATACTAAAAACTCCTCATTTCCTAATTATTTTGCTACATAGTACTATCATCTATGCTCTTGAGGTTATTTATGTCTGTTGCATCTATACAGTAGAAACACTATATAATGGGAGGTGCTACTGTGCATTTCTTCCCAACCACCCATGGTCACGTTGGTAGTTTGACATTGGCCAAAGTGGGGGTACTTACACCATGGAAATGGGTAAATGCTACAAATCAAGGCTTTTTCACCCTACCCCCACCCAGTTGTTAAACATTTACCAGTACATAACTGCCTTTAATTTTCTTCAGAGACCTGTCCTTGGACTACTGGAACCAACTTTCAGTCACTGGGGGAGAGCCTTAAGTTATAGGGAATTTATCTCCTCCTATCTCCACCCCAGGCCCATTACCTAATGGCTCACTGGTATACTCATGTCTCAAGGGGGCATTCACACTTCAGAGCTTCCCAAAGGGATCCAGATGAGCTGAGAGCCCCAAATGCCTGAGATCACACCCTTGTTTGGCTCCCTCCTCTTCTCTGTCCTGCTTCTTTCTTATCCTTACTGGTTTCTCCTGGGAGCTCTTCCTTGATAAACCACTTCCACACAAATCCGAGTCTCAGGGTCTGCTTGGTGTTGGAGTACCCCATCTAAGACAGTACTCCAGCAAATCCAGGAGGAAAGCCATGGGGTCAGCAACTGGTGTGTATGTGCATCTCAGGTTGGCCCTGAGGAACTACTGGTAGATCTTGATTTTCTGGTTCTAACTCTTCCTTAAGAAGCCATTGCTTTCCAATTTTATCCTTCAGTTTAAATATTGTAATGACCTGTAAACAGATGTGAATTCAAAGTTCTTCAGGTTTTGGAGTTGTAACTTATGTGTTTAATGCATTCACATTTTGATAAAATATGAAAGATTACTGGAATGTCTTTTACCCAGCCTAGCTTCTTGGTGGATTTGCCTCTGCCGAGCTCAGCTAGTGGCCTTGAACTCTGACATGCAATAATAAATCAAGCTTTCATCAAGTTCTCCTTAGCCTGTTGAGAAACAAAAACCCATAAGCAATGCTGCAATAACTTCCTTTGAAATTCCAATTTGTTTTACTGTGATAAAAAATGTGATAAGCAGTCAAGAAGCCCACTGTGCTATTGTATACAACTGGAATATGATTCTTTTAGTAGTTTCTTCATTTTCAAATTATTCTTGCTATAGAGTTAGCAAGTGCCAGTTCAGATGCATGGTCTGGGTAATTTTGCAGTAATTAAATGCTTGCTTGGGAAAACAATTTTATATCACTGAATTGCTTTATCGCATTTTGAAAGGCTGAAAGAGGCATTCAATCAGGTAGAGGCTATGTGTTTATCTTCTAAACAAGACTCATCATAAATTAGTCACATGGGCAAAGACTGAATTTGAAAAGGAAGAAACTTGGGGCATAGGGCAATTATTACTCCAGTAGTCATTGTACAGTTCAGTAGGCCTTATAAAAGGAGGCCTGTCTCAAAGATTCCTGGCAAGGTTTTAAGGATAAGGAAGAGGTGCCTCCTAAGATGATCTGATTTTTAAAACTGAGATTATTCACCACTGGGAATTTCGCTTACTCTCCTGGATGCCACTTGACTCAAACAGCCCTGTAGAAGAAAGGGTTCCCACCAACTTCTGTTCAATTATGTAATTCAGGGGAAGGCATAAAAATATGATTTCACAAAGTGTGACATAGGTGAGAGAGATATTAGTATTAACATTGGGCATCGTATGTATTACTGTACATAGGACAAATGCTTCACTGAGGCTTCTAACTATATTTATGATTTTGTATTTGCCCTGAAATTCTTTTTATTGAGGAATAATTCACCTACAGTAAAATTCATAGATCTTAGGTGTACAGCTTAATGAATTTTTATCTATACACTCATGTAACTACCACACAAAGATACAGAGCAATTTAATCACCCTGGAAAGTTCCCTCACTCTCCTTCCTAATACCCTCTCCCAGAGGTAACCACCATTATTCTGTTTTCTAAGATGCAGGTTAGTTTCATCTGTCCTTGAAATTCATATAAATAGATGCACTTTTTTTTTGATCTGGCTTTTTTCACTTATGATAATGCATTTGAGATTCATTCATGTTGTAGTATGCATCAATAGTTCATTTCTTTTTATTGCTAGGGAATATCCAGCTGTATGGATATACCACAGTTTGTTTATCCAATCTCCTATTGATGGATTTTTCCTTAGTTTTTGCTTATTATGAGTACAACTGCTATGAACATTCTTGAATAGTTGTAGACAATGTACAAAACAAGGCTGTTTGGGTGCTTATTCCTTTTAGATATATACCCAAGAGTGGCATTGCTGGGTGTGCCTTTGAAGTTTACCAAAAAGAAAAAAAAATCAATACCAATTGGAAGGGTGCACAAAAAGTGATTACCTCTCCAACGTCTATTCTTGGCAAGGTTAGGGTGAAATCTTGTGTTGCCTGATAGCACTGCTTCAGCATTAAGACTTGGAATATTTCAAGTTATTGCTTAGCCATAGGGAATTAGAGAAATGGAATTCAGATTCTTTCTTGGTGAGATGAATACAGGCATCGTGTGTCTAATGGATGGAAGCATTCAGGAGCCCTTGCAAAGGAATGCTTGGTACCTTGGAAAATTGGATTAATTTGAGATGAATCACCTGGAAACAGGACAGTCTGGTTCACCTTGGGATCACCCATGGCTGACAATATCAAAATATTTTGGGGAAAGTGTGGATTATGAAACCTCAGTGCAGCCAAAATGCCATGGGGCCATCTGAGGTGACCTGGTTGGTCCCCAGGTGATCACATTTGAGATTTATTCTTTGCCAACAACCCTGTGATAATGGAACAGGACTGCAGATTAGCCTAACCACATACAGAACAAAAGGCTGATAGACTTGTGAAGGGGTTATGGCGCCCCCTGGGGGATACTGAAATATTCCTCCTGTAGACATAATTGCTGTCTGAGGTCAAGTTCAAGTTGTACTAAGACATCACTACTTCAGTAGCCCTCTTCAGTGGTTTCAAAATAAATTTATAGTATTTTGGAGTTTTATTGGGAACAACTCAATTCAGGGGAATCTTAAGGGAAATATGTGTAATGTTTAAGCTCTCACAAGAGGGTAGAGAAGAATTCTTTCTGGTTTATTTCTTATTGTTTCTGGTAGAAAGGCTTCATGTTATTGGATAATTCCTAATATTTGCTTTGTTAATGACGGCGGTAGGATAAGATGACAACTTTATCTGCAAAGTTCGTCAGGCAGAATGCCTCTACAAGATGGCTGTGAGCCTTTTGTGTCTTGCTTGCTCAGGGTGTAAAATGAGCGATTCTCAACCCACGTCAGTACCACTCTTCCAGTGAGCATTTGGAAGTGTGTGGGAGCATTTTTGATTGTCAGAATGACTGCAGGGTGCACTACTTCCATTTGCTGAAGTGGGGGAGGGAGAGAAAATGTCTAGCATGAAGGAGAATTGTCCCATCCAAAATGCCAATAGGGCCCTTGTTGAGAAATACTTCTCCCCAGGCGGTCTGGAGATATTTATATGCAATTCATATTCAAAAGGTTTAACTACACAAACAAAATGTGTTAAACAAGTGAAAGTTGGCAGACTTCAGGAGCTTATTGAGACAGGAGTGGAGTTAAGCCTGTTTTTGGACATTTGGAATGTATGATCACTTTACCCAAAGCAGAAATGGAGCACTGGCCTTAAGTGGAACATGGAGGTGGGGAAATTTGTTTTCCAGGCTCCCCAGAATTTCTTTCTTTATACTCTTCCAAACGTCCACTGATCCTGCTCTCCTTCTCCCATGCTTCTTGGGATAAGGAAGCAGCTGATAAATCCATTAAGTCATGAGAATTTTGTCTTATTCCTCCCAGCAGGATATCAAGAAAGGAAGACTCTCGAATGTTGGAATTTCAGACGTGGGCGAAGAAGGTAGGTGTTTCTGGCTGTGAGATCTTTCTAGGACTTCTTAAATTATTCCTGGGCAAGTAATAACTTATTTTCTTGTGAGGCTGGCTTTAGATGTGGAAACCAAAGTGTTAGCATTTGCTGTAACCATGGCAAAGAGAGGGAAGAAGGACTGGATACCTTTGTAAATTTATTGGCAAATGAATGAGTTGAACAAGACTCTGTTGAAGTATAGAGTTTGGAATGTGCCATGTGTGACATTGCTTTGAAAACTTTGAAGTCCTGTGCAATTTTGATGTATTTTCATTATTCCAAAACTTTTTTGTATTTTTCAAAGCACTTAACTCAGAATCTTACACAAAATCTTCATTGCGTAAATGTGTCTCAAATGAAACAAATGATTAGGCATAAGGAATCACAGTGGAGGTTATGGAACAAGGTCTCATGTTGCCATATTTATCGACAGGCTACCATGCTTCCACTTGGATGGGGTTATTCAGTGAGAAGGAAATCTTGCTGCAGTTTCCTTTTTGCTTCCATTAAACATTTCCTGGGAGGGAATTCTCACTTCTCCTTTGCGAACAGGATTCATGATAGATCTTCCTCAAGCTTCTGAATGACATGGAATTATTCTGTATTTAATGTATGAAGGGATGACTGGGGGACTACCACCCGTGCCATCATTGTCTGGTGCTCAAGCCAACTAGTGACCATGAGAATCTAGTTACAGGAGCCCCAGGGATTGTTGGACTCAAGATTCTAGCATCAGAATATTAGGGACATCCTGATCACTTCATTGCTTGGTTGGGAGAGAATTAGAAATGACAGGATCTTAAATATCTTCCTACATTCATCGAGCAACTATTGTGCCAGTCGCTATACTATGCAGCAAGAAAGCCGTTATACTATGCACCAAAGACATGAGAGTGACTATGAAACAGACACTGCCTTCATGGTGCTCATGGTGTGTGGAGGGTGTTGGCCAGAGGGTCTCAACCTTGGTTGCAGATTATAGTCACTTAAAAAATCCCCATGCCCAAGCATCCCCACTCCCAGTTCAATAAAATCAGAACCTCTGGAGATAGAACCGAGACTTCAATATTTTTTAAAGCTCCCCAGGTGATGCCAAAGTGCCACCAAGGTTGAGAAACACTGGGGAAGGGGGAAAGACACAAATTTGTAAATGGAAATTTTAGATTAAAACATGACAAGTGCTTGATAGAGGTAGAAGTAAAGTGCAGCTGGAGGAGCATAGAGGAGAAGAAAGTAACTCTTACACCCAAGAGAAGCTCTCTATGTCATCGAGAGAATTAGAAGAGCACTGGAAAATGGTGAATTCTGGAAATAAGAATAATGGTGGTGTCTGAATCATTTTCTGATGGAACAAATTCCCCTTTGCATATTAATTGTTATTAATAATGGGATTGAAAACAAGGGTTGATAATTCATAGACTGTACTTCTCACTCCTTTCTTCTTCTCACCTCCCTGCCTTTTCTTTATTATAACTTCTGGCGCATACATGGTACACTGAATGCTAGGTAGAGGTTAGTTGTTGCTATTATATTAAAATAAAAAGGAAAATGAAATCTTATTGTTTCTTTCTGCTTGTGAGAAAAACACATGAATACATTATGTGGTATGGTCATGTGGCTAAGCCTAGATCTGAAAATAATAATTAAATTCCTTATTTAACATATTAAATTGCTAGCTCTAAATACATTAACTGTGGTCCTTGCAACACCCCTCTAAGAGAAGTATTATTATCTCTGGTTAATGGCAGAAGAAACTGAGGCCAAGAGAGGTTGAATAACTTGCCAAAGCCCATGTTGATTTGGTGGCACACGTGGGTTTCAAATCCATGTCAGTCTGAGTTGAATGGGCTGCTTCCCATTTTGTATTTGAGCTTGTCACATCTGCCAAATGACTTAGTTGAGGTGGGCATGTTAATGTATTTATAGGATATAGCTCAATATCACGGTTAAGCAGTGGAGCTGGTGACTAATTTAGTGTTTTTACCACTACCACCACCACCACCACTGCTGAGTGTATAGGTCTGTTGGATGAACTCTTAAATAAATCACCAAGGAAAGGGGAAAATATATTGTAGGGAGAAGTGATTTGAGGGTTCACTGGCTGCAAAATAATAAAAATCATGAGAGTTATAAAGTATCTAACTGAACTTTTAGTAAAAAAAAAAAACACAGGACATAATTTAATTGCATATTTTAGAGAAACAAGCTTCCAGACTGCGAAAGCAATTGACTACGAAGCAGAGACTCACGCCATGAGATCCTTAAAGTGATCTGAGCATCTGAAAAATAAAAACAGAATGAGAAGCAACCTAAACTCCAAAAAGCAAACAAAGGACAGAAGCCTGCAGATTACCCCATTTTCCTTTTTCTCTTGAAGAAAACTAGTGAATGTATTGTAGTTTTGAAAGCTTTGTTTTAAATTCTTATAGTGGAGTAATATTTAGATAGCAATCCTTGTGTTATCTATCCATAGGGATTCACATTTACCTCTCTTTCTTGAATCATTCAGGCAGCAGTGAAACCTTCCTATACAGATTACCCAAAAGGTAGGATGGTTATAGCAGGAAAATAGAAAGAAATGACATTACACAGCTGTTGAGTTTCTAAACAGATTCAGAGACAAAGTTTAGAGCTTCACCAGCATAATTTTTAACACTAGCAGAGCCAAAATTTATGCTAGAAACCAGTAGTTATTAATCTTCTCATCTTGCACCAGAATCACCTGGGGGTGTTTAAAAACCTAACAGTGCCTGGACTTCACCTGCGAAGACTCGGTTTTCATTGATTTTTGGTGGACATTCATTTATATTTATATTTAAACTGCCCAGATGATGGTATTGTGCAACCAGAGTGGAGAGCCAATATCTTAAAACAGTTATTTCCAAACTTTGTTGCACGTTAGCATCACTAGGGAGCTTTTAAAATCCCCACTGGCAAAGCCCATACCAAGTCCTCAATGCCAAGGTTGCTCCCATACCAATTAAATTAGAATGTGTGGAGGTAGGAGCTAGGTACCTTAAACAGGTTTGGGAAGTATTCCTTATGAGCGTCCTACTGTATTATACTTTGAAATTTCCACAGGCTGGCAAGTGAGAAGAAGGTAGAAAGGAGAGAGAGAGAGTAGCTTAGACTTTGGTGTATCCTTGAGAAGGAGCTCTGTGACCCCTGTATCCCTCAAACGTGTCAAGTTGTGATGTTGGTACAGAAAGTGATGTGCTGGTAAATGTTTAACAGATGGTTCTCCAAGGGGAAAAGAAAAAAAACCTCTGATTTGTAGTATTTGCCAATTTCTGTGGTGTAAATGCTGCTACCATAGCCCATTTCAAGTTGCCAATGTGACATCATTGATTGTGAAGTTAGAAAGAGAGGCAGTAATTGGCTCTAGGAAGCTTGCATGAGCTGGTTCCAGATTGCCACTGGGTATGAGCATGATAAAGCCCTCAGATGGGTTTGGGGATGTGAGGGCAGAGAGTCTTACACTTTATTTTCAGGCATGATCCAGAAAAGGGACGAAAGAGCCTAAGATTTCCCCATAATATGTTATCTAGAGTAGAAATGGGGGTACATTTAGGAGGGTCTAGGTAGGAAGGGCACGAGACCACCTCCCTAGTCCATTGTCACTTCCCAGTGGTATCAGAGATGACACAGATTTTCCTGTACCTGTGAGAGTATTATGGAAGTGGCTGAGCATGGGTTGGGAGAGTTCAAGGGGCCTGGAGGATAGGATGAGAAAGCCATGGAGAGTT
>RJWJ010011668.1:0-43791 GCA_004363605.1 Indri indri | reverse complement strand
TAATCTTAAGGGGCCACCGTGATATATGTGGTTCGTTGTTGACGGCAGCTAATAACTGTATTTGCTGTCATTTTCTGTCTGAATCGTTGTGAAAACTGGTGGCTGCTTTTCTCATTCCTTCCCTGCACCCTCACGCCTTCGAGCTGTGAGCTTTGTAGGACCAGGGCAGTATTTTAGTCATCCCTTTCTCTCTAGCACTCAGAACAGGGCTTGTGCACATAGGTTTTTGCTAACCATTTATTTTCTCTTTTTGTAATTTGCTCAGTTTGGGGGAAAAAAAACACAAAGAATGATATGAATGATTTCATTTCTGTCTGTAGCTGTGTCTATCTAAAATACAGTCAGCTAAATTTTATTGCAAATCGAATGTGTGATGAGCCCTGTGCTAGATATGAGGGATGGGGGTTACAGAGGAGAAAAGCATGCAATCTCTGTCTCCCGGGGTGGCAGTTCTGTGGAGGGCCAGAAGAGTTGCAATAATGGTAACAATAAATTATTTAAATAATAAAATAAAATTTAAATAAAAGCAAATATTTCATTAAAATAAAAACAAAAATTATTTATATAATAATAAAACAACATTTTATTATTAAAATAATAAAAGCAATTATTTTTATTATTTGCTATATGCTAGCTACCATACATCTTTAATATAGGTACTGCTGCTGCTACTACTACTACTACTACTACTACTACTACTACTGCTAAAAGCTAGCTACTATTTCATCCTTAAATAAAGTTACAATGTTGGTACCGTCATTGTCTACATTATGCCAGGTAAGAAAATTGAGACTATGAGGTTAAGTCAGTGGCCCAAGGATGTGGTACTATTAATAGCAAGTGGCCAAACAGGGATTTGAACCCATGACTGGCCTACCAGCAAGGCCTGAGCTGTTTACTCCTGTGCTATACAATCTTTCTGAGTTAGACTGTTTTACACATCTGTCTTCTTTTAATAGAGTGGGTGCCCTAAGAGCAAGTGGCCCATTCATATTCACCTTTGTTCTTTTAAATTGTAACACAATGCTTGGCACATAAAGAAAGTAAATGCTTGTTGAATTAAATTAAGGAAATTAAGCCTAGAGAAACAAAGAGGGTAGAGAGAAACCCTTCCTGGAAATACTCCTTTTTTTTAATAGCAAGAAATATCTCAGAAAGATGGTCATTTCTCCTCTGGAATCATCCCCCCATGTACTTAAAGCAATGAATTGTTATCAGTGCGAAGAAAACAATATTGTGATAATACATTGAAGCCCAGATAATGTGCTATGGTTTGGGCCAATGTGCTGTCCTCAAATGGGGCAAAGAGCCGGCCATGGTCTCCAGGGCCCTTTCAGCTGGGCAGTGGATAAAGGCCTCAAATCAAACTTAGTATAAGTACTGCTTGGGGATGGAGGGACTATTGAGACCCATAGGGCCTATGAAACTGCCAGCACCCAGCTCGAGGGCAATGCCATTGATCCACCCTGGGGAGGAAACATCCATGTTTCTTGTGGGTAAAAGGACGTACGTGCGTGGGAGTGGAGGTGCACGATTTTGGAGGATGTGTTTGTAAATTGACAAGGAAAAAGCCCCACCATCAGGAAACCAGGATTCTGTTCCTGTTTGCATGAATGTAGGGCCCAGCCCCTGAAGGTCTTAGTTTTCCTGTCTGTAAAATGAGGATTGTAATTGCATCCTGTCTACGTGGTAAGCAGTGCTTTGTGAGACAGACAAAAGGTAATATTCATAAAAATGATTGCAAATGCACAAGGTGCTATTCAAGCTTATTACAGCACAGTGGAGTGTGAATTAAGGTAGTTCAGTAAAAAGGCCGCCGTGTTAAGGAGTGCCTCTTCATATTTCTGTCACTCCACTGCGTGACCGAACAAAGGAAATTTACCAACTTAAACCTCCCTGCACTTCAGTTTCCTCATCTGTAAAAATGGAATCAATGCCTATCCCATGGGTTGCTGAGAAAATTAAAAATCATATATGAAAAGGGCTTGTTCCATGGTATGTCCTCAAACAGCTGATAGGTATATTGTGAACTTAATTTTGATGTATCTGCTCCCTGTTAGATGGGAACTTTATGAGGACAGAAAAGATGTCATATTTATCTCACAGCAGAGTCCAGCACCTTGCTTGGCAATGCAGTAAAAACTAACAAGTATTGATAAAATTAAGTATAGTACCAGGATCCACTAGGAATCAGAAAAGAACAATTATTATTCATTTTTAAAATTTTTCAGTTCCATTTGCACTTTTATCTAGTCCTAAACTTCATGTGCATTTCTTTTAACCCACCCCGCAAAAGTAGTTCTCAATCCTTGGACATGCTCATTTATTTATTCATTCAACCAATACATATTTAAGGATGGCCACCCACTGTGTGTCAGTCTCTGGGCTAGGTGAGGAGCTACAACCAGCCCCTGGCCTTGGTGAAGAGAGAATAGACAGTGCCAGCAAATGAGGGTTTAGGGAGTGTGCAGACGTGAACCACCCAGGCTGGCTTCCCAGGGGAAAGTGGAGTCCCAGCAGGGGTCTGAAGGAGGAGTAGGAGCCAGAGGAAGACAAAGGAGAAGCAATACCTGGTGTACTCAGGGACTTGCAAGTTGTCCTGGCTGCCTGGCGTGAGGTTGGTGGCAGGCAGGTGAGGGGTGAGAGATTAGTCCAGCAGCCAACCACAAAGAGCCTGTTAGATGATGTTCGTGGGT
Source organism: Indri indri (assembly GCA_004363605.1). Classification (NCBI taxonomy): domain Eukaryota; kingdom Metazoa; phylum Chordata; class Mammalia; order Primates; family Indriidae; genus Indri; species Indri indri. The sequence continues at coordinate 41,095 of RJWJ010011668.1, read as the reverse complement.
CCTGTCTTTCTCCTGAGGACAATCGGAAACCATGAAAGGATTTTAAGGAGGAGAGAGGATGACTGGATTTACATTCTAGAACCATCCTTCTGGTGCAGTGTGGAAGACGGGTGGAAGAGGAAGTCAAGGTTGCTGTCTTAAATTGGCTGAGCCCAAGATGCTCCCACGAGATACCAGACCTATGTTTATAAAGTTAAACCAAGTTAGAAATCCAGCACATACAGTTCAAACAATGACGGGTCATTCTGACCTTGTCTTGTATGCAAGGCCCCTGGAGTCTTACATTTCCCATCGATGTGTTCTTGTAGCGAACAATCTGTCCTGCTCTAAGGAGGTGAATGGGGGGCTCTGCCACCCAACTTTGCTGATCATTCTTTTTTTCCAAAGACATAAGCAAGGTGCCAGGCCTTGGGCAGAGCTGTGCCAGATGAGAACAAGGTAGACGTGTGTGGGTTCATTTGTTATCCGAAGCCACCAGATTCACCCTTCAGATTAGATGAGGGGAAAAGATTGATACTGAAGTGTTCAGGGGCTGTCAGAAAACCCAACCTTTACAGCTTGAAAATTCCTGGAAGAGAGAAATGGCTTTGGGAAAACGTCAGTTATGTGCTAGGTGCTTTTGCAGTTTCAGCAGTCTAATAAAATGCCTAAGAGCATGGGTTCTGGGGACCAGAGGACCTAAATTAGGTGCAAGCACTAGCACTTGCTAATTGAGTGACCATGGGCAAGTCATATAACCCACCCCATAGGGTTGTTATAGACTAAAATGAGGCCATGCATGTAAGTGCTTAGCACCCAGTCAGCACACAACACGTTTTAGCAGTACTTGTGACCATAGTGGTGGTTGTGATTGTGGTGGTGGTGGTGGCAGTGGTGTTATCAGTGGCCCCACAGCTTAGTGATTAAGAGCAACAATACCAAAGCCAGAATATATCGGGGTGAAATCCCAGGTCTGTCATTCACTAACCATGTGCCCTTGGGAAAGTTACTTAACATCTTTCTCAATGTTTCATCTGTGTAATGGGGATAGTAACAGTACTTACCTCAAAAGTTCCTGTAAAGATTAAATGTAGTGGGTTAAAATGATAAAGTTTGAGGATAGTACTTGAAACACAGTGACCGTAAATCATATTAAATAAATGCATATGCTAGTTAATGCTCAAAACAACAAGGTAGAACATAAATACCCCCAAGTGAAGGCAGTATCACTTCCTTATTTTGCAGATAAGGAAACTGACCCAGAGAGGTGACATAAATTGACCCTGTCACAGAACAAGTAAAGGATGCAAATAGAATTTGAATCCTGTTTTGTCATGTGGCAAGACTGATGCTTTAGACTGTGTGGCTGGAAGCCTTATTTTTTTTTCTGATTCATACCAAAGTCCAGTTGTGACCAGCAGAGGAACATGCTTCTAGAATAATAGAAATCTCTTAAAACACTTGCATTTACTGAGTGTCTTCTATTTGCTAGGCCAATAGATTACCTTGTTTAATTCTCACAGCCATTCTATGAGGTAGGCAGTAGTATTTCCATGTTAAAGATGAAGACAACGAGGCTCAGAGAGGGTAAGTTACTTGCCCAGATCACACAGCTATTGTAAACACAGGTATAGGACTCAAATTCTAGTATATAGAAGTCTCCAAAACTCATGCTCTTGAACACTGGACTCTCTCAGCCTTAAATCACCAGTATATTGACCAGTGAGGTGCTCTTGGAATTCAGCCCAGTATCTGTTGCATTTAAAATATGAGACCTAAAAGTGTATGTTCAACCAGCATAGACATGAAGATCACTATGGGAATTTCCATTAATTAGCACCTTTGTAATTACTCTTAACCATAACTCAGCAGGGCAAATGTTATTCCCTGAACCTCTTTACAGATGAGAAAAATAAAGGTTCAGAGAATTTAAGAAACATTCCCAAGTTTGCACAGCTAGAATGGGAAAAGAGCTTGGATGTACACATATAACACCCTGCCTCTAGAAAACTAAACCTATTTATCCAGCAGCCACCATGTGTGGATATGGGTGCATACATATGTCACCAGAAAATAACGGACCGACCATCACTTGCACCGTGCCTGAGGCTATGTAGCTAAATGAATCCAAAGCAATTTTTTTTTTACAGGGCCATCACTTAGGCATGTACTAGCCTGACTAACTTCATTACGCTGTGAGGCTTACTTGGGAGTACTGTCTTCCTCATAAGGTTGTCTTAATGGCACACTTGGCTCCGCTAACTGCAGAGTGTTTCATGTACACTAGCTGCAGCTGGCGTTGCTCCTGATGGGTTCCAGGGCTCTTTAGGGGGCTTGGAGGAAAACTTGCAGAACATGGGCACCTCTGTAGCTATTGAGAAAAGAAATGAGCTTTTATTGGTCCAAGGCATCAGTGTACCTCTTCGGGGCAATGGCTTCTCATTTTTGGAATGAAGCTGATGATATTTAGCAGATACACAACTGCACACTGCGAGGCCATTAAAATACTGAAGTGCATCTGGACTGGTTCTTAAATAGCTGCTACCTGAGTCCCTGAGGACCCCTGACCACCCCAATCCCTCTGCTAGTTACTCCCCAGACCTCCCCTTGATCCAGAAAGCAAAGGACTAATGCTTGACACACCAGAGGGCTCAGATCTCTGCTGTATTCAGATTGGCTGGTTGGTGGTGCCCTCCATGGACCCAGTGTTAAATTTTTTGACTGTGACCTCTGCCCAAAGATATTATTTAGCCAGAAGACAGAGCAGTCCAGAAAAGTTAGACAGACTATCCATGTTATCCTCTCACTATTGTTTTTTGCCTTGTTTAACCTCCCATACAGACTTGAATAGATTCTAGCATAATTGGTATGTTCTACCTATTGTGTTTAAATGGCGGTATTTTGGTAAATGCTGAATTTTGTTGGCCTTTTTTTTTTCCTTAATAAAATTCAAGAACAATCCTTGCCAATAAGTAATAGCTTCAAAAGGGTTACCGTCTCCGTTTTGTTAGGTTCCGTTTTCCTCTCTGTCTCCTTCCCGCCTCGTGAAATGAATGCTCTGGTTTAATTGCTTAAGTGCTCTTGTTTCCAATCCAAACTTGTCTTGGCTCGCCCGTCCATAAACATGAGACAGAATCTCCAGACTTCTCTGCGGGAAGGGACTGCCTCACGCTCACCTCTGCTCTGGCTTCCTTCTGTCTGCTCGAAGTGGGCCAGAGGGAGGCAGAACGCATGAAGAAAACGATCCCGAGGTCTCAGCGAGAGCCAGTCTCACCCACGTGAGCAGCACTGAGCTGGGAGGTGTGGAGAGCAGGTATGAGAAGAATCGAGGAGCGGAGCTCAATTTCTTTTAAAGAAGCTGGAGTTAGTTCCTCTCTCTCTCTCAATGTGCGTAAAAATACCTCCCCAACACTTTATTAGCTGATTAACTCTTAGGATTCAGTTAGTCAACAATAACAGAGACCCGAAATAGAACCTGCTTCTACATGGGTTGGAGGTGTGTTTGTCTTTTGGGTAAAGGTGCAGAGGTAGCAATCTAGTACTGCAGTCGTAGCTCCGCACTGTGTCCGTGAAGAGCCTGAGGTCCAGGCTCCTGCAGCTCGATGTCCCTGCGTCCCTAAAGTCTGGCTCTCACACTGTGCTCCTAGGCGCTCGAGCGTGCTGCGGCTCTTCCGTCCACATTCCAAGCAGGACGGCGGAGGCAGGGGGAAGAGCAGCAGAATGGAAAACCAGCTGTCTCTCAAGGAGAACACCTGGAGCTGCTATAATTTACTTCCGCGTATATCCTATCAGCCACGGGGTAATCTCACAGCCACACCCAGCTTCAGGGAAGGTTGGGAAATGTGGTATTTATCAGGGGCAGACAGAAACCCGGCTAAAATGTCTATTACCATAGAAGAAGGAAAGAGCAGCCACTGGGGTCTGCCATCAGTCTGGTGGTCCGTGTATTCAACCACGTCAGGTCCCTCGCTGTGTGTCTGTCTTCACTGTTAGATGGAACTCTAAGAAGGTGGTGACTGTACCGACTTCATCATTGTACAGCCACCGTCTGGGTTTCAGATAAGAGGTGCTCAATGGCAATCTTTAGAAAGCATCTGCGTCTAGTAGTGTCGTTCCACTGCATAAAACCCAGGGCAGCTTCCCCTTGGCCAAGCTTACTGCCATGCCTCTAACGTCCTCTCTCCCCAAACTCACACTTTACAACGCTACGCTTCTCACCTCTCATCCTCGCAATGCAGCCAAAGTAGAGTTTTCCCTGTTCCTGCAACTTGCCAAGCTCATATTCTTCCCTGGCCTTTCATGCTTGCTGTTACCTCTGCCTGGAGGCTTGCTCTGCCTACCCCCACGCTCATTTACGTGGTTTCTCGTCATTGAGATCTCGGCTCAAATCTACCTCTTACTGTAATATTTCCCTAACCTTGCCCAACCCCACGTATGCCTGTCCCAGCATCACTCACGTGCCTCGTCATCCCCTAAGAGATATGGTCTTCTCATCCCTTATCATTATCTGGCATTTATGCATCTGTTTATTCACTTACTTAGTCACTTACTTGTTGGCTCTTTGCCTCCCAAATTAGAAAATAGGCTCTTGGTGGTTAGAGATCCTGCCTACTTTTTCACCCAAGGTATCTTAGTGCCTAAAACAGTGGCCGGTACCTTGCAGTCTGTCAATTAGCACTTGTGGCATCAATGTTCAGTCAGCAAAATGGCAAGATTGTATCTTCAGAAGTTAAATTCCTTTTTTCGTTGTTGTTAATTGTATTCCCCCACAAAGATGCAAAGTAAAAACACTCAAGAATCAGCCTTAAACCCTATAGGCATTCGCAGACTTGCTGTCTGCTGCCGCTCCCTGCTTAGGAATCTGCCTTCAAGTCCTTTCCCGCCGCCGTGGGAGGGACGTCTCCATCTGGGGCAGCACCTCCCACCTGCTGCCAGGATGCTGTGGCCTTGCCTGGCTAACCTCCCCATCCCCACCCACCACCCATGTCTACGTCATAATCAGATAAATAGGACCCAAGGGATAGGCAGATGGCAAGAAAATTAAAGATCAGTTGGAATGATGGGGCTTGAAGATACAGGCTCCAGGAGAAGGAAACCAGCATGCACCGACCAGAACCTTGGCAGGTGTGTGGCATCAGGTGGATGCCCTGTTTCAGAGAGGGTGAAAACAAAAGCTCATTGGGGAAGCGGGGAGCCTACCTGGCATGATGGAGGAACTGAAAGAGCTGGGGTGAATAGTGGGAGATGAGGTCACACAGGTCACTTTGGGGAGAGTGGGAGGGTGTAGATCCAGTAATAATTAGATCGGGTGCAGTAATCTAGAAGATTGATGGGAAGGACTGGGACCAGGGGAGGAGAAATGGGGATGAGAAGGGAATGAGCTTCCGAAGAACTGAAGGAGGATGCGTGAGCCTCAGAAGCTGTCTAACGGATGGGCTGTAGTGGAGTGGAATCTGTAAAGGTCAAGGATGATGCCCAAAAAACTGTCTGCCTCGGGAGTTTGCACAGGGAACTTAAGTCTTTATCGTGCATACAAAGTGCTCAGTAAATATTTATTGAGTCAAATCCAATTTCTCTCCCTTCTCTGCCCTTCTACTGAGCTTTTGCTTTGTCCCAGACTAAATATAGAGTTCTCGGATGCCCAGTCTTAGATGAGATCCCCTCTTTGTCACCCCAGTTTTGCTGAATAAAACTTGACATCTCCCTCAATCCATACCACCATGCCTGGTGCTGAAGTCAGGGCTAAATCTTGAGACATCAGCTGGCATTGGAGCCTGGGGCTGGGTCGTCTGGAGCCCAGATTGGCAGCCTTCAGAAGTGTACTTTTTCCTGACTGCTCAATAGGCACCTCCTTGTACCCATCATCTGCCAAGAAACTGCAAACACACAGCCTTGCCAGACTACTGAGCATCAGTACAGTGGGCCATCCCAGTGGTGCCCACCTGGTGCTGTCTGGCTGTTCTCACCTGTTCCACTGCCCGTCCCTTTCCATGCTCATCACAGGTCCCCATTAGCTTTAGCAAAGGGAAGTCACCAACCTGCCACGTATAGCCGGGGAACTGGACACCCTGGACCTCCAGCAAACACCTTTCCCAGTACATCCCATTGGCCTCCATTAATATCTGGGGACTGATGGCCGAGATTGACTGCCTCATTAGCAAGCGTCGTGTGGAACTCTGACAATAATTAACAACTCAACAGTCTCATTTGCTGGCCTATCAGAGAAGTATTCAATCAAAAATGTAATTTGCCCGATGCCTCCATTTAGCATGGGAAGACTATTCCTTCAAAGTTTTAAATAGTCTAATTAAGAGGGAAGAAATAGAAGGGGAAAAATTATTAACAGTATAGGTTTAATGTGAAATTGCTGGAGCGAATTAATAATGCAATAACCATTCTTAGCAGCTGTCTATCAGTTTGTGGGCCAGAGTAATTCAATTAGTCAGCAAAGGGCTGTTCTGATTAGACGGTGGGGAACAAGTGCCGTTCCGTCTCCCAAAGGCGCTGCGGACTTTGTTTCCCTGGGTTTGGGAGAGGTATGTGCAAACACTCCAAGCCTCTGCACAGAGGCAGTGTCTGGGAGCAAGTGTGCCTAGTGGTTGGAGCAAGTGAACTTTCTTAAGATTTCCTGAACATAGTCTCTGTGCCTCTCCTCGGGGTTTACTTCTTGCAGAATTGACTCCACAGTGTCAATACCTTGATTCAAATCAATCTGCCAAAGTAAAGCGTTGCAGCCGGGCCGGACTTAGGATTCCGGCTCTGTCAACTTCCAGCAGCCTGCGACTGCAGCCACCCAGGCCAGTGGCTTTTTCTTTTCTTCCTGCGTCTGCCACACTTCTCTCAAGAACGCTTTTATGGTGTCTGTGCACTAAATCCTATCAATCCCTCTGGGTCCAGCACGCCGGCACAAAGCCTTCCTTGTTTCCCCCAAGCAAGTCTTCCAGCTCTGAGGTTCTTTCTGATGCCGAGGTTCGACCACATCCTCTTTACCTGAAAATGGGGATAAGGATATAGTGGGGATAAGTGCAAGGAGAAGAGAGACGCTAGGGAGGAACGTGAGAAATGCAGGCAATGGCTCTATCACAAAGAATGCAGCGCATGGACCCAGACAGGCCCAGATTCTAATTTTGGTTTCGTCACTTAATGGCTGTGTACCCCGAGGTAATTTTTTCCACCTCTCTGTGCCTCAATTTCTTCATTTGTAAGACAGAGATAAGAATTCCTATTTTGCTGACGTCTTGCGAGGATGATGGAAAATGTATGAAAAGCCCACAGCACATAATAGATGATTTAAAATAGCCATTGTTGCTGTGAATGCATTTAATACAGTGTCAGGCTTACTGCTGACACCGCTAGGTAAACGTCAGTTTCTGTACCCTTCCAGACACATGTCTTTGTACTTCCGTAAGTCTTTGTCTCTCTGTGGGTTTTGTAATGGCCAACTCTTTTTAATATGTATTTTTTTCTTTTCTTTCTTTTTCTACCCTCATCTCTCTGTTCTTACGTAAACTGATGGAATGTATGATTTATATCATGCACGCTTTGCACCCAAACAGTGCCGGCAATCTCCCTCACACATAGTAGGCTTGAGTATGTGCTGCAGAGACTAGAAGTACGTATAAGGTTAGAGGAGGAAGAGCTGTTGCCATGAAGATTTATGAGTAAATCTGATTTCAGGGGTGGTATGACTTCCCATTAGTATTTGAATCTATATGTCCAGTTTTGTTTGAATGTCTGAAAAATTTAATTGGTGTTTCTATTTAAAGGTATATTATTGTGTAATGGTTGAACTGCTGGACTTTACCTGGTCTGTATTTCGGCTATTTCTCTTAGGTGTGTAAAGTCCCCTTTCTGTGCCTCAGTTTCTCATCTGTAAAATAGACAGTGATAGACCTACCTTTTGGGCTGTTGTGAGGATCCAGTACGGTTTTGCACAGAAAGCATCTGCCACATAGCAGGTGTTCAGTAAATGGTAGCTGTTTTAGCATCATGTGGAAGATAGAGGTAGCTGGGAGACCAGAATAGTGACAGGGAGGGAAGCCGAGTTGGGCTGTGGAGTGTCCTGAGAAATGCTGAGCTCTAGCAAGGGGAAAGCAAGGAGGGAGTACAGTGGGTTGTTGCACACACGTGAAAGGGTGTGTGGAGAAAACTATAGTCAAGCTAAATTGGTGTGGCTTCCCAGGGAAGGAAAACACCACAGGGGGCTGTAGGCGCTGACAGCCAGGTGTATGTAGCAACAGGGCAGTACAATGGGGTTTTCCTTCACTCACTTATTCCAGATCCTAAGCATCTGCCACAGGTAGGCACTACATGGGAAACAGAGCTGTGTCAAGAGCTATATCAGAAAAGATCTCCCACCCCACCCTGCCCTGAGATGGTTATGTTCGGAGAGGGTGCTAGCACTTGGGCACACGAGAGCTTAATAGTGTCCAGGCACTGTTCCTTGGGAGCCCACAGGTGTCAAAGGGAAGACTATTTGTACAGACTTCTGTTGGAACTGTGATCTATTCACTGTGACCAAGACAGTTCTAATAGATGGGCCGATCAATTCAAAGCAGTGAACTCTACGAATACTCATGAGTGTGTTGTTATATAAGTGAGTGAGTTACTGAAGCTGATTAAAGAAGGAACCTAAACACAAGCGAAATCCAGGAAAGCAAAACCCACCCGTTTCCTGTTAGTAATGATAAATACAGAAGTAAGAATCCCCACGATTGAGAGGATTATAACAAGTCTACGTTTATCACAGGATGACCCTGTGACAGGCTCACCTGCGAAGGGGTCCACGTGCGTTATCTCCTTTAACAGTAGAAACCAATCTTTTGGGAGATAAGAAGCCCTGCACCCTAGGGAGGGACTCTGATGGAGGAGGTGGTAGAGACTGTCCCAACAAAAGCAGAGGTGCCGATGGAAGGAGACAGAGGTGCCCTGCCACCTGCGCTCCCCAGCTAAGCGCTCAAGGTTTTCTGCAATCCTCAGTGAAAGCGGATTTCTTCAGATAGATTGTCCCAGCTGACCTCTTTGCTATATTCCAGCTAATTAGTTTTCCTAAAGCTTGTAAACCACGATTCATCGTTCTCAGACTGTCTGTTCAACTGATCTTGCTTTTCTCCGTTTTTGTAAATCCTATTTCGCTTTTATTTCTAAATAATAGCCTGATGGCTCTCTTCCTCACATATAGCAAACCGCATGTAACTAATTAAATGCCTCTGGGTTATTCTTTGATAAAGTAATTAAGAGCTTGGGTTTTGGAGTCAGCTATATGTGAGTTCAAATCCCAATTCTGTCACTCTTGAGTTAACTTCTTCAAGAATCAGTCTTCACATCTGTTAAATGGGAACTAAAAACGGGTTCCCAGCTCATGAATTTGTGAGAGATTTAAATAAAGCAATGCATGTAAAATCCTTAGGGTAGTGCCTGGAGCTCAGTAATTAAATGCTATATTTAAGTTATTATCAGCATGGCTAGGCATGTCAGAATGAGAGCTCGTCAGACATCTCTTAATGCCAATAAAAGATAATAACAATGCCAGAATCACCTACACTTGTTTTAGGTTTGAAATGGAACTTGGCGGGGACAAGGAAATGAAGCTGAAGGCAGGGACAAAAAGGAGGAGGAGAGAGGAGAGGTTACTGTAAGAGCAGATGAACCTGCCAAGGCTCTAGAAGGTGCTGTACCAAAGACAAATATTCACTGCAAAGAAAGCTCTGAGTTGGAGGTTGGCAGAGGAGGAGTAACTACAAAGGCATCTGCATGAATTGTTGGGATCAATATGTGTTTCGAGGCAATATTCGAAAGTGGTTTTGACCCTGTATCACCTTTGCCCCGTAAGGTCCCTCCGATCTTCATGTCCTGTGAGTCTATTAAGTCACCATTTTTAAAAAAGTTCAACAGATTTAGGGGTACAAGTGATTTTGGGTTACACAGATGAATTATACGGCGGTGAAGTCTGGCCTTTTTGTGTGCCCATCACCCAGATACTGTACATTGTACCCAACGGTCTGTTGTTTTAAGTCACCATTTTTTAGAGAAGCATTTTCAAAGCAAAAAACCAGAAATCTCCTTTGCTTGCCAAATTTACAGCCTACCCTAAAAGTACCCAGTGCTTAGCAATTTGATAAGCTTCCTTCAGAACTGTTGACATGCATTTACATAGGTAAATTTTAACCCAAATGGGATCAAACTGAATATGTGTTTTTTGTGAAACTTGCTTTTTCGCCGAAAACAAAGTTTTAAAGATGTCTCCATGTCAGTTCATACAGATCTACGATATTCTTTTTCACAGGTGATTAATATTCTGTAGTACAGATGTATCACAATCTGTTTAACCACTAGCCAACAATGGGCCTCTAAGTTATTATATATTTTTGGTATTATAAATCTGCAGTCCCCGACCCCCAGTACTGGTCCGTGGCCTGTTAGGAACTGGGCCACACAGCAGTAGGTGAGCAGAGGGCAAGGGAGCGAGCGAAGCTTCCTCTGTGTTTACAGCCGCTCCCCAACCCTTGCATCACCGCCTGAGCTCCGCCCCTTGTCAGATCAGCGGCATTAGATTCTGCATTATGGTGAGTTGTGTAATTATTTCATTATATATTATAATGTAATAATAATAGAAATAAAGTGCACAATAAACGTAATGTGCTTGAATTATCCTGAAAATTGTCTTCCATGAGACCAGACCCTGGTGCCAAAAAGGTTGAGGACCGCTGTCAATTGAGACAATAAACAGACTCATACGTGCATTTTTGTGACCATATTTGAGTATTTTTAAATCCGTTCAAGTGGAATTAAATGTGAAAATGAAAATTGTTTTAAATTTTGATAGGCATGCATCAATTGTCTCCTGAATCTATAATCCCAAGGGTTAAATTAAACATTATTGAACAAATATTGTTAAAACCCATATGAGTCAGGCATTGTGGCAACACATTATAATTTGTTATGGGTACACATGTCATAAACAGTAATAGTTCAAGGTATAAAGTACTCAGGCACAGCTCAGGGTAGATAACAAGCATCCTTCTTGTGGAAAGTGGCTTTTGACTTGGTCATAGATAGGAGGGCTGTGGATTGTGTCACTCCCAGAGGTGTCCCACCTTCCAAACCAGTGGTCAGGGAAGACTTCCAGAAGGAAGAGGTGCTGGAACAGAGGACCCCCCGCCCCCCGTGAAAGAGGAGGAAGACTCTAATAGGGAGGTAGAGGGGGATGAGCATTGTCCTTGGGCACGTGGTCTGAAATAAGGGGGGCTTTGGGGTCAGATAGACCTGAATCCTGGGTTTGTTTCTAACTGGTGCCATGACCCTGGACAAGTAACTTAACCTCTAGGAACCCCAGTGTATCCATCTGTTAAATGTGGTGGTAATTACAGTGACCTCAGAGAACTATCACTCATCATTTCAGCTAATACTTAGTGAACGCATACAAGGGGCCTGGCATCCTTCTAGAGAGTGGGGTTGTAACAGTGAACAGACCAGACAAAACCCGCTGCCCTCCTGGAGCTGACCTTCTAGCTGAGGGTAAAATGAGGCAGTGCATGATCAAGAGCTTAGCATAGTGCTGAAACCGTAGCAAAGCATTTCCATTTACACTATTAAGGCAAGAAGTCATCGTGAGCATGAAGGCAGCTTGCAATAGACAGGTGGGACCTTGACCCAAGATTTTTTTGTAAGGGATCTCGAAAGTTGGTTATTCCATTCTTCACTTTCTTTTTATCTTTTTGGTGGCCTCTTTCTTGCTCTCCCCTTTAAATTATTCCCTGTTAATGCTGCCTTTTACAGGAGCTGGAGAACAAGTCTTCGGCTTTTAAGCCATTAAAATTATTTAGAGCTCCCACATAGAGCAAAGCCAGCTGCCCTGGCTCATCTGAGCCTGGCAGATCTACTGGGGGGTGGGGCGGGGGGAGCTGCTTCTGAGATGGAGACATGTGTTCCAGAAAAAGGTCCACCTTCATCCACAGAACCTGCTGCTGTCTGGGGAGAAAACTTTGAGAGCTCAAAGCATCTTTAGAGAACCTCTGATCTAACTCCACTCCCATCATACAATGTTGGGAGACATACCAGGGAGACAGTATTTGAAACAAGACTTGTCCATTTTAAGAACTGAATTGCAAAGAACAAGGAGGGGTGCATTTGCCAGCCACGGACTGCGGACCACCACACTCTCATTCCTAACATACAAAAATGGCATCGTTGTAAACAATTGACACAGCCAAGAATTGTTTTGTGGTCAGCAGGGGAAAAAGGACCTTGTAGCTTTTAGAAAGCAAGGATGAACCCTCCTGATCTTAAAAGAGATGGACCTTGATTCATAGGTCAGCAAACCTCAGAGGATTAGGGGACATTAGGAAACGGTTGCAGTATTTGTCCGGTAGAATATTTACAATTGTTAAAACATCCACAGTGTGATTTTCAGGGGAATTGAGGGATTATCTTTTAGATGTGTAATAGGAAGTTCCAATGATTGTGGAGGCTATGTTCCTCTTCTACATTTGGAGAGACAAAAGCCCAGAGATGGAAAAGAATTGCCAAGGCCACACAGCCAGGTAGAAGCAAACTTAGTTACAGAGTCAGGACTTCCCAACCAGAGACTGTGCTTCCAACTTCCATCCCCACCCCATCAAACCTACCCTGTTCTTTGATCCAGCCTGTACTGAACAGGTAAGCTGGGAATTGATAATAATTCTACGGGTTTAGCATGTATTCTCAGGCCAGGTTCCACACCAACACTTGATGAGCCCAGTCTCAAAACACCCTGTGTGAGAAGCACAGCTAACCAGCCTCCTTTGAGAGATGAGAAAACCAAGGCTCAGAGACGTTAACAAACTTGCCCCAAATAACAATTAATAAGTAGCAATAATTTTTAATTTGTGGTATAATATTTATTTATATTCCCATGTCTCAAAAAAATTTCTAGTCATTAAAAAAATGGAAAATAGAGACATTTTAAAATAAATACAGTTTTTTTTGTTTTTGCTTTTGTATTTTTGTTTTGTTTTGTTTTCCCCCAAGCCCCACCCCTCATAAATACAGTTTTAAGGTCCCAGGCACACATAAATATTGTTTGATACATTCTGGAATTGATTTTTAAAATTTTTTTAACTATTTTTATAAAGCTGTATTCATATGTCCACACAACTTTGCACCCAGCTTCCTGTTAAACCTGAGCATGTTCCGTGTTATTGCAGTCTGTGCGCGTCATTTCTAATGGCTGCGTAATAGTTCACACAATGGATGTGCCAAAGGGATGCTAGGGAGGGAGGTAGCAGAAGGGGGAGAAAACAGACGGAATCAAGAAGGTGGTGGAGGATTGACGTTTGGAGGCAGAATGCAAATGAGAAAAGAATGAGGGAGTCACAGGAGCCCATGGTATTTGGCCATTGTCTGATTTCACAGAGTGCTTTATGCATGTTTTCCAGGACAGCATCAGCATGCTGGGAGAGCTGGGGGACACAGGGAAATGAAGACCTGCTTGTGTTTCTGTCCCGGGTCATTATGACAACCCCCTGACCCTACCCTCCAGCCTCAAGCCTGGTGATGAGTGGCAGGAAGTTCCCTTGCCTTCGAAGCTACCCCTGTACCCTCCACTGCCAGCCACCACCTTCAGGAAGCCCACCCTGCCTGCTGGGCTAATGAGTAGCCCCTCCCTCTACCCTGGTGGCTCTGGATGCCTTGCCTACCCACACAGGGTTGGGACACTCTCTTAGGGCAAGTACCATATTTCCACATTTATGCCAGAGTGCCAGGGCCTAAAACAATACCAGGAGCCTAGCAGGTGCTCAGAATAATTTTGTAAAATTATACAATTAACCAATTATCAATGAATTAATTAAGGCAGGCTACTGCGCCCTTTCCTACCAGCTTTTTTCTCACCTGCAGTGCTTATCAGTCGTGGATGTGCGCAAGAATCATCTGGGGACCATGCCAAAATGCAGATTCTTATTCAGAGGGTTTGGGACAGAGCCTGGGATTCTCCAGTTACAACAAGCTATGGAGAGAAACCTGTGCCTCTTTAAGGCACACGTTAGGAAATTCCGTCTCCAAACCCAAGAGATTAAGCATCCTGTGTTTTAATGTATTCATTTATTCATTCATTCGGTAAACACTGATGGAGTATCTACTGTGCTCCAAGCCCTGTGCGTGGAACTGGGGACTGAATGTGATCCAAGTAGATGTGGTCCCCGCCCTCTTAGAGCTTATGGTCTAGTGGGAGAGGCTGGCATTAATCAGCAGCTCCCCAGGTATTCAGTGCTTGCAAACTGAGCTTTGTGCCAGGCAGGGAAGTCGTGCGATACTGTGAGAGTTCATTGGGATTGGGCAGCTTCTCTGAAAAAGTCACAGTTGATCTAAAGGATGAGCAGGAATAAAGGGGAAAGTGGGTGAGGAAAAGCATTTCAGGCAGAGGGAACAACATGTGCAAAGACTCTGTGTGTAGCAAGGACATGGTCAAGAGGACTGGGGCCTTCGCAATCCACAGAAGCCCAGAAGAATCCCTTGTCACCAAAGCAAAATCATGGCAGGAAAAAAATCTCCATAGAGAATTTCGTGCCTTTGCTGCCCAAATGACTGGAACCATGACATTCCCTCAACTATTGAAGAGTCTCAGATCCATGAGAGAGGTGGGGATGGAAGTGAGAAAGGGAGAACCAAATCCACCTTTCCCTGCTGTAGAAGGAAAGGAAATGTAGACAAAAGAGTCCAGGCACTGATGGCAGATGAGCCAAAGACCTGGACATAAAGCCTTGTCATTTACCACTGGTCTTGGGAAAGTCACTCAAACCTTTCTGAACTTAGTTTCCTTACCTGTAAAGTGGGGATAATACTACAGGTCCTAGCTTGCTGGGCTGTACTTAGACATCTTTGAGCTAATTTGTACAAAGCAGCCACTCAGTAAATTTCTTCTTCTCCCTCCCAGCCTGCCCTCCTGAGACCCCCAAAGGTCCTTTAGGGGAGAGGAGCTCTTGTCCAATGGCTCAGCACTTTTCATTGATGAGGGGGTCGTCCATGGTGGGGGGACGCAACAGCATGAGACCCCGACATGTGAATATAAGGTTACCTTCGAAAGGAACACCTGTTTCTCTACTCATAGCCCTCCTAACACCAAATATGTGGGTGGGTTTACACCACACCAATCAATTCTCAAACTCTCCAGACACGAATTGGGTATCCTGTAATTTAATTCAATTCTGAAACCAACTCCATGGAGTTATTGTCAAACTCCACAGGTTTAAGGGCTCAGTCCCAGAAGACAGCCTTCACTTCAGACACTGCCACAAATATTGGATCCCACATGTCTGTCTAAAGTGCCTGCAGATTCAGGGGTTCCCACGACCTCACCCCTACTCCCCGATCGCACCCAGTACTCAGGTGCAATAACTTGCTAGAACAGCCCACAAAACGTAGGGAAGCATTTCCTTTGATTTACTTGTTTATTATAAAACATTAATATATCATAAAGGATACAGGTAAAAAGCCAGATGGAGAGGTACACAGGGTGAGGTTCCAGGAAAGTCTCAAATGCAGGAGCTTCTGTCCCCATGAAGTTGGGGTGCACTGCCCTCGCAGCGGGTGGATGCATGCGCCAGCCCAGACACTCTACAAACCCTGTCGCTGAGGGAGGTGTACGGAGGCTGCGTCACTTAGGCGTGATTGATTATTAACTCTCCAGCTTCTAACCATGCTTGGTCTGTCTGCTGACCAGCCCCATCCCAGAGCTACCCGGGAGCCCATCGAGAATCAACTCAGTAAAAACAAAAGAAGCTCTTATCACTCAGGAAATTATAAGGGTCTTAGTTGCTCTTCTCTGGAACTAGAAGCAGAAACCAAATATGTATTTCTTATTATGCCTCACTTCTCGGGAGTGAATGGTGAACCAGCAACTTCTAGACCTTGTGCTGATGTGCTGGTCTGCTGGCCAAAAACCTCCTCACCAAGAAGTCTGGTCACAGCTATGGGAACCCCTGGGCCTTTTAGCAAGTCTACAGTCCCTGCTACAGACATGTTAAGGTATCAGCCCAGATATGTGCCTTGTCTCAATGGCATTGATGTGTCTGAGGGAGGAATGCTCCCCAGGTCATAAGAGGGCAGTCTGGGAATTTAGCAAAATGGGGCATCCTTGAAAAAAGATTTTCAAAGAACATCCCACACTTTGGGGAAAGGGGTTTTGGAACTGCCCCCTGGTCCTGGGCTCCATCTGTGTGAATTTGAAGGCTGAAGTATCCCAAGGCAGCAACTGGAGTTTCGATACCAGGCAGATCTGAGGCCAAAGCCCTCCTGTAGCGCTTGTTGGTTTTCTGAGTCTGGACTGGTGATTTCTCCTTGCAGAGCCTTAGTTTACTCACCTATAAAATGAGGATCCCAAGATCCACCTTGAAGAGCAGCGAGAAGGATTAAACTAGCCAGCGAACATTCAGCACCTCCACGGTGCTCTGCCTTAGCAGGTGCCATTAGCGCCGTGGCGATGGGACTAGAGAGCAGCTTCCAATGAAGTCAGGCCTGATTCTGGGTCCTGCCACTCGGTGCTGGGTGACACAGCATGTCCTCTTCCCAGTCCAAGCCGCAGATGTGAACAGGGATGGACCACAACGACACGATGGGCTTCTCAACGATAATGACTGAGATTGAGATTGTCAATAAACACTTCACAGTGCCTGACACAAAGTCGGCCCTCTGTAAAGGGTAGCTCTATTATTTTACAGATGACGTTATTATTATCGTCATTCAAACAACAGGGGCTGGGGCAAGTTTAGAGTTGACCCGTATGACCGGACGAGAGAAAAAAAAAAAAAAAAGGCTCAGGAATTAGATGTATTCTGCTGAAGTTCAGAGCTCTTGTCCTTCAAGCTAGTAAAGTGTTGCTTGGATCACCTATTCTATTCCCTTTTTACAGATGAAGAACTGAGGCCCAGGAAAGAGGAATGTCTTTCCTGTGTTCACATAACTCGTTGGTAACGCACCTGGTTGCAGTCCTGTGCTCTTTCTACCGCGCCGTAGCTGCTCTCATTCAACTTCTTTCTCCGTATTCAAGAACCTCATCACCAGCCGTGTCCTCTGCTCCTCCCCCAACAAGAGCTCTTCCCCAGCTTGGCTGCTCTACTTACTATTAATTTAAAACACTCCATATTTCCAGCCTCCACACCTTTGCCTGTGCTGTTTTTCCTACCCAGATTGTCCACTGCGCCCTTCACCTAAGGAAACATTGCCACCAATCTGTTCCTTTCCTCGTCTCTGGGGCCCTGGAGCTGGAGATACCCCACAGAGGTGTGCCATGAGAGAATGTGAATCTCCTGATCCTGCCAAGCTACGCGCCTCCCCTCTTCGTCTCCACGAGGACTGGATAGGAAGAAATTTGGTCCACGTGGCTCCACTCACCTTCTCGTGCACGCCTGAGAGTTACGAGCAGTATAGATTACTTTAATGACAGTATTACTTCCAACTGCGTCTCTCCCATCTGTTCTTCCCCAATTACGAATGCAGAAACCCAGCATGTGTCTCCATTCTGGCAGTAGAGAATGAAATATAAGTGCTATAAAAGGGAGTATATTCTTTGAACAATACAGTTGGCACCTGTGAAGCTCGCCTTGTGTTTCCGATTCTCCTGCATCTTCCAGAGGGAGCTGGAGCCTCCTTTTAGAAAATGCCACGGCGTGCTCAAGTCATCCTTCCCCTTCCCTCAAGCCCAGGGGTACCAGGAAATGACAAAGCCAGCGGGGTTTCGTGGGATCCAAGAGAGAGTCAGCGGGGTTTTATGGGGCTCTTGTAGAAATGGCTCAAAGCAAGGTGACAAGAAAACAGAGTAAATGGGAGAGTCTATTTGCCGCATCAAATGCACAAAGAGGAGTTTGAGGCTAAGAGAGATTAGCAAAAGCAGACTCCATGGATATAAGCAGAATTTAAAGATCCAGTAGTATGTCAGGCAAAGTAAATGGAGAGTGTTCTCATTCCCGTTTTGTATATGAGAAACCAAAGGCTCAGAAATGTTAAGTTACCTGGATGAGATCACACAGCAAGGAATTGCAAACTTGAGTTTGAACCCAGCTCTAATATTGAAGTTGATGTTCTTAACCACCACGCAGCCCCCAGTAAAGCAAACCCACCTCCCCAGCCCCAGCCACAGATGAATTGACATTCCCGCCTGCATATCTGTGCCGAGCCAAACCCAGGCTTGCATCTCTCACCTCTGCCTCAGCAAAAGACAGGATTAGATGCAGAAAAGAAAATAAAGAAAGGGCAGCCAAGTCCTAGATTTCAGAAAACAAATCATTCTCTGGGTGAAATACACTTCAGGGGGAAGAAATCCCTAAATGTTTTATTAAAGGAATTCAGCAACTACAAATATTAACAGCAAGGCTATGAATTATTTAAAATTCAACTACCTAAACCAGCCTATAAATTAAACATAAAAAGTTCTTGTCGGAAAGAAAGAGGCTGGGTGAGCTCCCGGTTCTTAGTGCAGAAAAGAAAAGAAGGTGGACCTTGTGTTTAGTGAGCACCTACTGTGTGCTGGGTGCTAGGCTTTCCTCAGTTTCCAGTTGAAATCTCCCTGCAGGCCTAGGAAAGAGATAAATTATTGGTTGCATTTGACAGATGCAGGAAACGACAGGTTGAAACAGAAAGTGATTTCTGTGCCCTCACAGTTAAGTAGCAGAGGAGCTGGGCTCAGCCAATGTTCGCCTGGATTCAAAGCCATCTCTTTCCGTACCAGGCTGCCTCTGGGCTGGAGGCCACATGTAGGGGTAAAAGCAGAAAGCCGAGGCCTTCAACACAGTCACATTGAGTGCGGGATAATGACCTACAGATCCCAGTGCCCGGCCCATCACAAAGACGCCAAGCTTCCTAGAGTTAGAATGCCTGGGAGTCAGTCACACCGTTGTCATTTTTGCTGATGCTCCCCCCACCACTAGTGTTGTTATTGTTGTTTCTATGCGAGTTTTTACTTTGAACTAATTTTAGATTTATAGAAAAATTACAGAGATAGTACAGAGAGTTTCTATATCCACCTCACCTTATTTTCTTCCAGTGTTCACATCTTACCGAGCATGATACGTTGGTTAAGAAACCAGCATGGGTACCTTCCTATTAACTAAACTCTGGACTTTATTTGAATTTCACCAGTCTTTCCACTAATATCCTCTTTCTGTTCCAGAATTTAATCCAAGGTACTAGGCTTGCATTTAGTTTTCGTGTATCCTTAATCTTTTCTGGTCCGAAGCAGTTTCTCTGCCTTCTTTTGTTTGCCATGACCTTGATAGTTATGAGGAAAACTGGTCAGGCATTTTGTAGAATGTTCCTCAGTTTGAGTCATAGGATTTTTATCACCTGTGTGTTAATGGATACGTGACCCAAACTCTCTTATCTTGTTGTGGATACCTACATGAAGTGAAACACGGAAAGCCCCCACTCAGGGCAAACACTCTTAGCCACCACAATCGTTATTTTGTGGGATTGACCTTACCCTCTTGTGAGTGAAGTTGCTATGAAGTAATTTTGCCTGGTATACTGGAGGGCATTGGGTTGCTTTGCTGTAAAATCACATAGTCCCGGGACAAGAAGGATTAGTAGGATCACTTGGTCTGACTTTCCATTACTGCCTGAAGACCTGTTATAAAGCAGATCTTCTGGCAATGAGACAAGCCCTGCTTTATAGGCACCTGTGCCATCCTTGAGCCGCTGGGACTGATCTTTCTCTACCGCACTTCTAGTCCATGGCAGGGCTCATAGGAATCCCAGTCCATTCACTCTCTTGCTTTGCAGAATGATGATTTCATTCCTTCCCTCCCTGCAAAGCTCCAACCAGCCTCCTACCATCACCCTCTCAACAGATACCCTTGGTTTTTATTGCACTGAGAAAATGTAAGTCATGAGAAGATTCAAGTCTACTAACTACTGGCATCTACACCCTCATACTCTGCTTTTTCTTCTTTTATGATGGGCGCTTTCCCTGGATCATGCTGAGTCCGGCCCCTCAAATCAGGCAAAGGCAGATTTACCGGAAGCAAAGGAAGCCTCAGTTTCAGGACCTTCCACTTCCCTGGTCCCTGCCAGTGCTGGAGGTTACTGGAGATTGTAGAATGTTCAAGATGGGAGTGGTAATCAGGAACATTTGTATGTAAGCCTAAAAAGCAAATGACCTAAAGCAATGGTTCTCAAGGTGGTGGTGTGCAATGTCTCAAGACATTTTTGGTTGTTACAATTTGAGAGGGAGGTGCTACTTGCACCTAGAGGGTACTTGACAGGGATGCTGTTAAATCCTACAATACACAGGACAGTCTCCCACAACGGACTATCTGACCCAAAATGTCATTCTTGCAGAGCTTGAGAAATCCCAGCTTAAAGAGATTTCAGAAGAAAGATACCTGCATCTTTAAAGTGCCGTTGATTTGTTAGGATTTCTTTTCTCATGCTAAATAAATACCATACCTTATTTTGAACTTATAACTTTGTATTCTTTTTCTTAAAGACACCTCTCCAAATTGCATCAGCTCAGGCCCCATAAAATTCGGACTACAGTTGCATTCAGGCACTGGTCCCTCCTTCCCACCTGGTGGGCTTTCCTCCTGCAATTTACTGGATCATGCTTGTTTTGACCAGCTCAGGCTGCTGTCACAAAATACCAAAGACTGGGTGGCTTAAATAACAGACATTTATTTCTCATAGTTCTGGAGGCTGGACGTCCAAGACTACGGTGCCAGCAGGGTCTGGTTCTGGTGAGGCCTCTCTTCGTGGCTTGCAGATGGTCGCTTTCTTGTTGTGTCCTCACATGGCAGAGAGAAAGATGGAGCTCTCTCCTTACAAGGACACTAATCCTATTGAATCAGGGCCCCACCCTTATAATCTCCTTTAACCTTAATTACTTCCTTAGAGGCCCCATCTCCAAATACAGGCACACTGGAGGTTAGGTAGGGCTTTAACATATGAATTTGGAGGGAGGGGTGCACACACATTTAGTCCATAATAATGGCCATCCACACAAGCATGTTGTAAGATCTCTCCTCTTACAAAACAATGCAAAATGCCATCCTGGAGCCCTCTAGCTCCACCACAATTCACTGCCCTCCTTTACAGCATGAACCCTCCAGAGAGTTATCTATATGCACCACCTGCGATCCCTTATCTTCCTTCTGCCTTGAACCCACTTCCACAAGGCTCCCATCCTTCCCCTGTCTCCCAGGAATACACTAGAATCTCACTGTCGGTGTTCCCAACGTCCTTCCTCGTGCCAAATCCAATGCCCAATTCTCAGTCCCCACTTGCTGGACTCCTTATCTTATATAAAAATAGCTGGTCACTCATTCCTGCTCGATACGTTTTCTCTATTTGGCTTCTAAGACGAGACATTCCCTCCTGATTCTCTGCCTACATGGCAGGCAGCTCTTGCTCGCTCTTCTTGCCGGATCCTCCCTGTTTCCTGGCCTCTTGGTGCGGGAGGCCCCTGGGACGCCACCCTCAGACCTGTCACTCTTGCAGTGATTTCAACGCCATGGTTTTAAATGCTAGTAGCTCCAGCCCCAGCCTCATAAACACCTCCATTTGGATGGCTACGGGGCAGATCTCAAACGTACAGTGTCTGCCATGGGAGCTCATTATTCCCCCAACCTGCTTCTCCCACAGTCTGCCCCCTGCTGGAAATTGTCCCAACACGCGTCCCGTTACTCAGGCCAAAACGCTTGGCATTATCCTTGACTAGTTCTGCCTCTCACATCCACGTCCACACCTGTCTGCTCCAACCTGACAAGGCACCCATGTTGCAAACATTTCCCAACACCTTCCATCGATCCCCTTGCCCACGCCACCATCACCCCTGACCTGGAAGTTGGCTGCGGCCTCCCAACTGGTCTCTACTCCTCTTACCCGTCTCCACCACAATCCATCCTCCAACTCCACACAATAGCTGGACTTACCATGTTAAATTAGAGATCAGATCATGTCACCTCCTGCCCACATGCCTCCCTCCCGCGGCTGTTTCGGCACACTCAGAATGAATCCAGTGTCCGTTCCACCGCCTCTAAGGCCCTTTCTGATCCAGCCTCTGCCACCTCCAAATATTTCCTACTAATCCTCACTCCCTGCTTCCTGTCCCTGGCCTGCTTGCTGTCTTTCTAGCTCTCCATGTTTAGTTGCCTCTGGGGGCTCTTCCGTTACTGTTCCCTCCTTGGGAAATGCACTTCTCCCAGAAGCTTAAGTGGCTAGCTCCATCGCTCCACCCAGGTCTCTTGAATCTACTTCATACATGAACATGCAATAATGCATAACATACGTATTATGCATATATTATTATGATATACATTATATATTTATGATGTATTCAACTCTTCATATGCAGCCTCCCAAACAATAAATAGGGGCTGCTCTGTACAAATGATCAGAGTGCGCCAAACTCATGCTAATCCTTGCCCTGCCCTTCCCCGCCTCCTCTGGATCACTCATGCCTGTTGGTCTGGCTTCCCTCTGGGGCCACACAGAGCAAGGCTCTCCTTCTGCTCCGTGAGAGCCTTTAGAAAAAAAGAAACAACTGCAATAAAAAGAGAAGGCTTCCTTATCCAGGCTAAAGATGGTGATAATGACTATCATGTTTTTGATGATGAGGAAGAGGGTGGAGGTGATAGTCTCCATTTATTGAGCCAACTATATGGCAAGCCCTGTGCTAAGAATTTATAAATCATTATACTGTTTAATACTCATAGTAGCTCTATGAGGTGGGTCTTTCCCTCCCATTTTACAGATGAGGAAAAAGGCTGACTCAGAGAAGAATACAACTTGCCCGGGTTTACAGGGCAAACAAGTGGCAGAGCTGGTACCCCTGCCCTGATCTGTTTAACCCTAAAGCCTACCTTTGCCTTATCCAAAGTCATTTCATCATTCTTCCCCTTTCTGAAAATGTTGACTCAAATTAATTAACCTGCAGGATCTGTGGAAGCCTTGGGACCAAGGTCCACCCAGACTCATAGGCTGTGTTCTTTCAATTAGCCTGCGCACCTCATCCTGCAAACCTGCAGTTTGGTTTTGAAGCTCCACAGCAGAGGCCCATGCCTCTCACAGTGTGGGGGGCTGAGGCCGGCAATACTCGGCTAATACTCCACTTCTGGACATTCTCGAAGGCTAATCTAGTCCTCTCGTTGGGCATGGCTGCCTCCAAATGATGCCTCCTGCAGCCTCTGGTAATGAGCAAGGCAGGACCTGTGAGGTCATCAGCATCTTACTGAAGGAGATTCAAAGCCCAGGGAGGGACGACACTGCCCCAGCTTTCAGTTCACGGCAGAGGACCCAGGTCCTGCAGCGCAGGATTGCCCCGCCTTCCCTCTGTGCCTCTGTGTCTCCCCCTCTCCCCTCTACTCTTCCTCCTCCCATTCTTCACCACCTCCACCACATTTTGTTTTCTAGTTCAAATGGCAATGATCTTGCTCTTACATAGCCCCTTTCTGCCAAATAGATCCCTGTGCACAGTACAGGTGTTGGTAACAGATATTACCCACCATCCGTCTTTCTTAATCACACTCTGCCCCTGAAATGCAGCCACTTCTAGAGTGAAATATGGCCCCCATTTAGCCGCGCTTAACGCCAGTGGGAGAGCCCACGAAGGCAGCTCTGGTTTTCCAGATGAAGGAGCAGCGTGCGCTGAGACAGAGGTGGGAAGATTTTCCTGGATTTGGGATTTGAGCAAGCTGTCACTTCTTGGAGCCTGCCTCAGAGACATATTCGAGGGGCTGCCCCTCATTCTCTGGGACCCCTTGGAGCTAGGACTAAAAACTAAATGTTTTGGCCCCCCAAGGAGAGCCTGGACCACAGATAACCCTGACCTCCAGGCTTCCAAGCTGCAATGAGAGAAATACATTAGCCAGCTCTGTGACTGCAGGCCAAGGGAAAAGGGAACTGGTCCCCTGCATTACTGAATCCACCACCTACTCAAGTTGAGCAATCAGGAAATGCAAACTGTGGATTCTAATTCATGTTTTACCACTTTACAGCTGAGTGATCTAGGGCAAGTCCCTTAACCTCTCTGAGTCCTAATATTCTGATCTGCATGAAGGGAATCATAGTCCCAGCTAAAAGGGTTGTTCTGAGAGTTAGAGGAGGAAATGTATGCAGTGCTCTTAGTAAAGACTGCATAATAGTTGCTCAATACATGTTAGCAATTGTTACTGTAAGTCATTAGTAGAATTAATGGAGAAATGCTAAATAAATGGAAGAATACTAAAGATATTTTTAAAGGGTGTAGATGTTCATTATATTTATAGTATTATATTTTTATTATTACTGCTATAATAATAACATAAGGCTCTCATTTCAAGGTATTTTTAGCTTCCTCCTAATCCTTTTTTTTTTCCCTTTTGGCTTCTGGCTTTCAGAGGACTTCTCACCCACATTTTTCCTTGCTTTTCTAAAAAGGATTTCAAGCATCCCATTAACTGACTGAATGACCTTGCATAAGTCCTTCCACACTCTGATTCTGGGCTGGCCTCTCTCCTGCAACCCATTTCAGCTCACTTCCTGAGTCCTGAGTAACCACCACATGCCAGACTTTAGGGTACAGAAAGGAACAGGGTGCAGGCCGTGTTTCCTAGAAGCTGGCAGTCCATGGGGGTGGGAGGCATATAAGAAAATCTGTCTTTTCTGCTGAAGAGGTTGGACTACAGGAATGGTGTTAAAAAACGGGGCTGCCCAGCCACCTCGCATCCCTCTGGTGGGGGAGAAGAGGGAAGAGTCTGGAGGGCTGGAGGTTCCGTGCTCCACCCCCATCCTGCTTCAACCCAAGAGAACATCTACGCTTCGTTTAGTTTATTGTATCGAGATTCCACATAGTGTAATGTTTAGTTGAAAAGGTTCTACTGTTTTATTTTTATTTTTTCCTAACATTGAACATAAAGGTTCCTGTGGTCCCTTTCTGGGTGGACATCCCAGGATTTGCTCCCCAGGTATGTCTGCTTTGCACATCATCCACTCTTTTTGATCCTTTTCCCATGTGTCATTTAGTAGGTCACGTGGGCCTGGGTGTCCTGTCTCCCCACTAGCCTGTGAGCTCCTTGGAGGCAGGGGCCTTGCAGCCTTCCCTGCTTGTCTCAAGCCCCAAGCATGGATGGAGCCCGGTGCCTGGGAGGCGTCTCCCTGCACTTTAGCAGAAATCTGTGGCTTGGGTGGTCAGTAGAGAACAGGGACCCGCTTCTTCTCCATGGCTGTGATGGGCGGTAGTGAAAAGGTAGAAATGGGGGAAGAGAGCTTTGGAGAGACAGAGAAAGCATTTCCCACATGTCTGTGCATGAGGATGCGGGGTTCCTGGGCTCTTAAAGCCAAAAACAAAACTGAAGAACCACTTAGTTCTGTGCTTCCTAAATTTATCTGGGTGCCCCAAGCATCATGAATGCTGGCAGTCTATCCCAGGCCGCCCACCCTTCCAGGAAAATCCAGAGAAGCTAAATTTGAGCTTCACCTTCCAGGTTGTTATGAAGATATATTTGTCAATGTGGGAACATAAGACACATGTACTTCGTGTCTTGTTACTTCAACAGATAGCTTTTTAATATTTAGTCTTATCATACTGGGTGTCTATTTGTTCTCTTACCCCGGGCACCGTGAATGTTAGAGGCGGGCCCATCTGCTTAGGAAGACAAAGGCAAGAGCCTGAGTGGGAGGCACAGAAGGAACAGCGACCTGGCCTCTCCTGCCTGCATTCAAACACTGCTTTCTGCACTAACGAAGCGGTGGCGTTTTTAAGAGGATAAAGACCGTGTGTTGGGGTGTAGTGATTGGCCGCCCTGCATTCAGGGCACGTTGCTTTCGTGGCGGATTCATCCAGCCCTGCGTCTCCTTTTATATCCTGTGCATGTCTTGGTAAAGTGCTAAGTGTTTTGTGCCATTACAAATGCTCCTTTTGTATCCCACCAACTCCCGCTGGTGGCTCCTTGCAGCTTACAATAGGTTGTACATGTATTTCCGCCAGGACATTTCAAAAGGAACACACGTCCTTCTGTACAGGAAAATCTGCCTCCCCACCCACCCCAGCCCCTCCAGAAGTGAAGCCCAAGATTAGCTCCCTGGGCGGTCTTTTCTGTTTCCTGAAATAGCCAAGACTCTGAGGAGGGAGGTGGAGGCAAGAGGCCCCCGAGCAGGTGGAGGAGGTTTCAGAAGGCCTGTCTTGCTCCTCATTCTCTGCAAAAAACAGGACCCAAGAGAGGCCTTCGGAGGGCTTGGAGGAGAGTTCGGGAGTGAGGAGGGTGTGGAAAGGCATCTGGCTTGAGCCTCATAATCACCAAGAGCTGCAAACACAGGGCTCTGACGATACCACCAAATGAAGTTCTGGAGTGTACAGTCACAGAAACGCACCGGGGGAGTGAAAGACGTTCATCACACAGACTTCATCTTGAGTTTATTTTCATCATCTTGTTTGTTGTGTATTAATCTCTTAAGAAATGCAAGTGGCCCTGGCCCTTCTGCTGTAGAGAACAGACACAGATTCCACTCAACAGGTGGGTTAATAATAACTGACACTTCTACAGCACTTAAGCTCTGCCAGACGCCATTCTTAGTGGTTTCCACGTATTAATGCATTGGATCCTTGCGATTCCAACCTTCTGAGACAGGCGATATCATTATTCCCACTTTACAGATGGGGAAACTAAGGCCCAGAGGGCTTAAGTAAATCATCTGAGGTCTCAAAGCTAATAAGTGACATAGCCAAGACTGGAAAGCAGGCAGTCAGGCTGCCAGAATAAGGTCTTAACCACAACACAGTGTGGCCCCTTGATTATGAACAGCCCTGCTGGACTCTGCGTGTGGTCCTGCAGTCCCGCCTGCCACCTCATGGCTGTACCCCAGACTGTCTGCATCCTAAGAAGAAACTATCAAGCAGCCTATGAGACTGCCTGCCCCTAGGACATCGGAGCCTCATACAGCCTTCACCCCTGATGCTCCTGCATCTTAGAGAGACACATTTCCCAGAGTTACGCAGCTTCTGCTATATGCCAGGCACTGTGGTAGGCACTAGAGCTGCACCAGAAGCAAGGGAGTCTGTACTCCTGTCCTCACTCATGTACAGCCAAATGAGAGGGACACTGGTGTGACGCTGGCCAGGATGGTAGAAGGACGGGTACCCTGGAGTGCACAGCAGAAACTCTTAACAACGGGAAACTGGGGGAGGCTTCCAGGTGCAAATACGAATCTGAGACTCAAACCATTATCAGGCATTAGCGAGGCCAAAAGCGGAGGGAGAAGGGGTGCACAGAGTTCCTGCAGAGACCTGGAGGCAAGCGAGAGCTGGTCCCTTCTTGACCACTCGCTGTGCCAGTCCCCCGTGGAGCACTCACTCCCGGGAGCGCCAGTGTTATGGTAGAGGTAAAGGGACCTTTCCAGACTCCTTTCCTTGGGGCCTCAGGCCTCTGCATAGAAGGAGATGAATGCCAGACTGCAGAACTACAGTCTCATGGGCTGAGCTCTGTGCGTATGTCGTCTCCTTTAATCCTCCCAGAGAACTTGAGGTCCACAGAGGGCGTATCCAGAAAGAGGAGGAGGTGGACTTAGCACCCGGGCCAGGATGTGTCTGAGCCTGGGCCTCTAACACCTGTGCCCTAAATTCAAACCTGCCTACGGGGTATGATTTAAATGCTGCCCACGGAGCCTTGACCTCAGAGTTCTGACTTAGGCCTGGTGTCTGGCTGCGCTCTCTGCGGAGACAGCTCCACTCTCCCAGCTGTCTGGGTGGCTTTGAGCCCTCATTGTGCCCACACACAACTGGGGGCTCCTTGAAGACAGGGCGTGGGGCTGACACACTGCGCGAGGCAGGCTGAGGACAAGGAATGCGCGTGAACTTGGATGCACCTGGGTTCCAGCCCTCGTCCCTTGACTGCTGGCTGTGAAGCTTTGGGTATGTCACATCACCTCTGTGAACCCAGGCTTCTCATCCGTAAAAGGAAACACTAACCGTGGCAGGCTGAATAACACCCCCCCCCCACATACACACACACGCATGCGATGCTGTCCATGTCCTAATCTCTGTAACCTGTGGATATGTCACCTGACATGGTACAAGGGACTTTGCAGGTTTGATTAAATTAAGGATCTTGAGAAAGGGGGATGATCCTGGATTATCCAGGTGGGCACAGTGTCATCACTCCTTACCAGAGGGGGCAGGAACGTCAGAGTCAGACAGAGAAGATGTAGAATGGAAACAGAGTGCAGACAGGAGACAAGGTGTTAAACTGCCAACTCTGAAGTTGGAAGAAGGGGCCACAAGCCAAGGAATGCAGGTGATTTCTAGAAGGCGGAAAAGGCGAGGCAGCTGATTCTCCCCTGGAACCTCTGGGAGGAATGCAGTCCTGTTGACAGGATTTACTTTAGCCCAGCAAAACTGATTTCAAACTGCTGACCTCCAGAACCGTAAGGTGATAAATTCATATTGTTTTAAGCTTCTAAGTTTGTGGTGATTTGTTATAGCAGCAACAGCAAACCAATACACTGATCCTGGCCTGTGTTGATGACTAAATGAAATAGAAAGGCCCTAGGTAGTGCATTGCCCGCCTGGTTCACGGTAAGCACTTAATATTAATAAATAATAAATAGGAGTGGTTATTATTTTAAAGTTAGTTCCAGTCATTTAAAAACCACATTGGAATTAGTAGTCTGCAGATTCTGTATGACAATGACTGATGTTTGAACTGAATTACTTGAGAGGACGTTCGGGTTGTCTGTAATAAACTCCAGAAGGTTTACACTGGGTGAGTCCTAGAACATCTTCTCATCCAAGACCACCGCCCCCTACACTCCTGTGTAACAGATGGGGAATCTGAGTAGGTGTGTTTTTTCTGAGTTCACATGACAGGTCAGAGGCAGAGTCAAAAGAAGGCCCTGCATACCAGGCTGGAAACTAGCTTATTTTTGCCATTCAACAATGTTTTTGGTCTGAGATTTTTTCCAGGAGAAACCCAGTTAGACATCACTGAGTCTGTGCATTGACTCACGTGTCTAGCTCAGTTTATTAATTCATCAACAAATGTCTGTTGAGCCTATTCCATCTTGTGCTGCATACAAATACCCCAAAACTGTGTGGCTTAAAACAACAATGATCATTTGTTTTGTTCAGAAATCTACAATTTGGGCAGAGTTCGGCAAGAGTGGTTCAGCAGGGATGGTTCATCTCTGCCCTATGTACATCAGCTAGGGAAGTTCACCTGGGACTGAAGGGTCAACATTCAAGATAGCACACTCCCAGGGACTGGCAAGTTGGTACTGGCTACCAACTGGGAGCTCAGCCGAGGCTGTGGGCTAAGGCTAAATAATTTTCCAAATGAACCTCACCATGGGCTGCTTGGGCTTCCTCACAGTATGGTGGCTGAATTCCAAGAGAGCGGAGTGGTTATGCATGGCCTTTTTATTGTATGTCGGCCTTGGAAGTCACAGAGCATCATGTCCACTGTACTCTATTGGTTGAAGTCATCATACATAACAAGCCAGGTTCAAGGACAAGGGACAGAGACCCTAATGCTCAAGGTCACATTGCAAAAAGTGCATGTGAGATGGGAGATTTGGTCTGGTCATCTTTGACAAACACAATCTGTCACAAATATTCACTGTGTACTGGGTACCATGCTAGGTGTTAAGTAAACATCAGTATATAAAGCAATGATCTCTGCCAAAAAAGAGTTTGCATTCTAGGGGGAGAAGACAGACAATAACGTGATGAAGAGGTAAATTACATAGTAGTTTAGAGGTAATAAATGCTATAAAATTAGAGTAGGGTAAGGAGGTCAGGAATGCGCAGAATGAGGTGAGATCTGCAATTTTAAATAGGATAATCAGGGAAGGCTTCCCCAAGAATATATTATAGCATTTGAGCAAAAAATTGAAGAAGCAGCAGGAATGAGCCCTGTGGATATCTGGGAAAGATCATTCCAAAGAGAACAATAGTAGGTCAAAGGCCCTGGGGCAGAGAATGCCTGGTAATAGGCAGAGTAATAGGAGATGTTGTCAATGAAGTTATAAATTGCCAGAACCTGTAGGGCTCTTCAAAAACATGGAAGAGCTTTAACTTTGAAGAAAACGGGAAGCCATTGGAAGGCTCTGAACAGAAGAGAAACAGTATCTACCCTAAATTTCAAAGTGAATACTCTGGCTGCTTTGTTGAGAATAGACTTGTATTAATCAGGGTTCTCCAGAAAAACAGAACCAATAGGAAATGCAGTCACGTATTGATCAACAATGAGAATGTGTTCTGAGAAGCACATTGTTTGGTGATTTGTGTCATTGTGCAAAACTCATAGCATGTACTTACATAAACCTACATGGTGTAGCCTACCACACACCTTGACTGTATGTTATCACCTATTGCTTCTAGGCTACAAACCTGTATTGCATGTTACTGTGCTGAATACTATAGGCAATTGTAACACATGGTAAGTATTTGAGTATTTAAGTATAGAAAAAGTACCATGAAAACATGGTATAGGCCGGGCATGGTGACCAATGCCTATAATCCTAGCACTTTGGGAGGCCAAGGTGGAAGGATCACTTGAGGCCAGGAGTTTGAGACCAGCCTGGGCAACTTGGTGAGACCCATCTCTACAAAAACAAACAAACAAGAAACCAAAACAACAACAACATAAATTAATCTAGCAGGGTGGTGTACGCCTGTAGTCTTAGCTACTTAGGAGGCTGAGGCAGGAAGACAGCTTGGGCCCAGGAATTTGAGGCCACAGTGAGTTTTTGATTATGCCACTGTACTCCAGCCTGGGTGACAGAACAACACTTTGTCTAAAAGGAAAAAAAAAATGGTATAAAAGATAAAAAGACGGTACACCTATATAGAGAACTTACCATGAGTGAAGCTTACAGGACTAGAAGTTGCTCTGGGTGAGCCAGAGAGTGAGTGGTGAGTGAATGTGAAGTCCTAGGTTGTCACTGTACACTACTGTACACTTTATAAACACTGTACACATAGGCTATACTAAAGTTATTAAAAAAATTTTCTTTCTTCATTAATAAATTAAGCTTAGCTTACAGTAACATTTAACTTCATAAATGTTTTGATTTTTTAAACTTTTTCTCTCTCTTTTAATAAGAGCTTAAAACACAAATACATTATATAGCTGTACAAACACACTTTTTCTTTATATCCTTATTCTGTAAGCTTTTTTCTAGTATTAGTTTTTATTTTTATTTTTATTTATTTTTTTACTTTTTGAACTTTTCTGTTAAAAACTAAGATCCAAATGCACACATTAGCCTAGAACTTCACAGGGTCAGGATCATCAGTATCACTGTCTTTCATCTCCACATCTTGTCCCACTGGAGGGTCTTCAGGGGCAATAACACCCATGGAGCTGTCGTCTCCTATAGTAAGAGTGTCTTCTTCTGGATACGTCCTGAAGGACCTGCCTGAGGCTGTTTTAC
Organism: Indri indri; assembly: GCA_004363605.1. Taxonomy (NCBI): domain Eukaryota; kingdom Metazoa; phylum Chordata; class Mammalia; order Primates; family Indriidae; genus Indri; species Indri indri. Next base: position 9,745 of record RJWJ010011668.1, on the reverse strand, counting down.
AGTTAACTTTTTTGTATATATATGTAGAAGGAATACACTCTAATATAATGATAAAAAACTATAGCGTAGTAAATACAAAACCAGTAACATAGTGGTTTGTTATCATTATGCTGGGAGATACAGAGATGGATTCAAGCTGGGCCCTGTTCTCAGTGTGTTTGATGTACATCACTGTAGTCATATGGGGGGAGTTAAAGTAGAAATTGCCATAAGAATAATGCAGCTTTGAAACACACACACACACACACACACTCTCACTCTCTGTCTCTCTCTCTCTCTCTCTCTCTCTCTCTGTTTCTCTCTCTGTCTCTCTGTCACACACACACACACACACACACACACACACACACACACACACACACACAGTATCAGTAGCCAGGAAAAGGTTTTGGAGTCAGAATTTAGGTAAAATTGCAGCCATAGGCTCATGCTGTGTTTGACTTTGGGCAAACTTTTTTACATGTCTATCTTCTTTTTCAGAAGTCTAGTTTAAAAAAAAAAGGAAGAAAGAAAAAAAGAAATTATTTGATACGGTCAAACATTTTACTCCTTGGCTAGCCGGGAGCAAGCCTAAGGCAAAAAATAAATAAATATAAGCTACGGAAAAGAACCAGGCTCCTAAGGTTGCCTCACAAAGTAAATGCTCCCACTCATTCCCCGTGCAGCCTCAGAACCAAAAGGAGGTGGAGAGAGAAGAAAAAGAAGAAAGAGGAGGAGGCCGGGCGCGGCGGCTCACGCCTGTAACCCTAGCACTCTGGGAGGCCGAGGCGGGAGGATCGCTGGAGCTCAGGAGTTGGAGACCAGCCTCAGCAAGAGCGAGACCCCGTCTCTACTAAAAATAGAAAGAAATTAGCTGGACAACTAAAAATGTATAGAAAAAAAATTAGCCGGGCATGGTGGCGCATGCCTGTAGTCCCAGCTACTCGGGAGGCTGAGGCAGAAGGATTGCTCGAGCCCAAGAGTTTGAGGTTGCTGTGAGCTAGGCTGACATCATGGCACTGTAGACCAGGTGACAGACAGAGGGAAACCCTCTCAAAAAAAAAAAAAAAAAAAAAAGAAGGAAGGAGAAGGGGGATAGAGCAAGAGAAAGGGAGGGAGGAAGCAGGTGAGGAGATCAATCACGTCCTTTCTCCTTGTCCTTGCAGGATTAGCTGGTATAGAATGGCAGCTTCCTGCCTTGTCTATATTCCAGGTATGCTGCCTTGAAGAACAGATCTTACTTTTTCCTTTAAATCATTTCATAGAACTCTATTTTTTCTCTCTGACTTGTTCTTTAATTTTTAAACTTTCTGTTTCTGAGGGTTAAGTCTTAGGAATATAGCTCTCAACAAGGAAATTCCCTGAAAATGATTTCTTTCTCTACAAATCATGCATCACAGAAACCATAGACTCCAGGAAGCCATAAACATGGTAAGGTGGCAAGGATATCAAAAGCAGAGCCACTCGAAAATGGCAAACCCTCCCCTGTTCTTTTCTGTCCTTCCATACTCTCTGAGCCTCGATTTCTTCTTCTGTAAAATGGGGATATGGAGGCTTAGTTTTCAGGGTTGCTATGAGGATGAGATGGGGCCCCAGTGTGGTGTCTGGTAGCTAATGTTGCTGTGTACAAATGGTAGCTATCATCACGATCATTATTATTTGGGAGGGAGGGGTTACATGGAAAAATTGGCCTAAAGAAAAATAGGATGTGGACATGGGAACACTGGGGGAGACCATAGAATCCCATGTGGAGAACCAGCCCAGATAAAAACATGAAACTCAGACATCTTCCACACCACTGTAGAGAACACCCATCTGCCCTAACAGATTCTTCTGATTGGCCTTGACCCTGGCAGTTCTAATTCAGGGATATGGCAAGTCCCTTGGACTTTGATAAAACCCCCTGGTGTTGTCACTGTGGAGTGACACCTCATTTAATACTCACTGACACCCACAAAGCCAGGCAAAATGGCACATTCACATTTAGCTGAAACTTTGCTCAGTTCCAACATTGACTGGCTCTATGACAATTAAGAAAACAACAAAAACCTCCTTCATACTGAGGACATGCAATCAGTTTCCCCGATTCCACTGGGATTGGGCAGGAACCTCAACTTTAGATTCAATAAAGGAATGATTCCTTAAAACAAAATTTTTAAGTATAAAAAACACAGCCAGAATCTGCGTGTCTCATCTTGAAGAGAGCAGAGAACAATCAGTAGGTGAATGCGAATTTACGCCCCAGAAGGCAGACACTACAGGTCACTCTGTGGGCACTCAGCTTTGCGAAGTCAGTCTCATGTACATTTTGCTCCTGGGCTCTTCGCAGAGAAGTTACTTTCTAAGATCACTAGCTCTTTCAGACTCTATTTTCTAAACTCTTCCCGCATTATGGATGCCAGACTGTGTACCAGACTTTTCGAGTTTGCTTAAAAATGCATCAATTCTGCTTTTATAAGTTAGAACAATATCCCAGATCACCCCAGCCACATTTGTCAGTGCTAGTCCTGTTTTTGTCTCTGCTGTCCCTGCCCAAAAGTAGCCACTCATATAAATGTAGTTTTCATCTTTCCGGGTCTTTCCAAAATAACTTTAAGTGAGTTCGTGTTGTTACTTCAGTCCTTTAAAAAGACTTCTCCATGTATGTAACCTATCCGTGGGAAAGCTTTAGTGTGTGCATGTTTTCTTAAATGGTGTCATAATATATAACATTCTGCATCTTGCTTTTTTTTTCCCATCAGCAATATTTTTTTGAACTATACTCATCGTGGCACATATAGATTTAGTTCATTTCTTTTAACTGCAGAGAACATGCCAGCATATGCATATACCAATTTTCTTCAGTTGCGCCCTAACCGAAGGGTATTTAGGTTGTTTTCAATGTTTTGCTACTACAAACAGTGCCTCAGTGAATACCTGGTACGTACACATCTCCACGTGGATGTGGAAGTCCTTGAAAAGCTCACAGTTAAAAGCTAACAAGTGGAATGCTCATAATAGATCATTTTTATCCGTGTGAGAAGCAGTTTCCTGAAGGGCCTCTAATCCTCAGTTCTGAGTTTGACCATCTGGTTTTCAGTTACTGGCAGTCTTGGAGGGACTATAAAGATTTAAGCCTCACTTCTTAGGGCTAGATACTGATGCCCAGAGAGGCGCAGTGACTTGCCCATGTCACAGAGCACAGAGCTGGATCTTGCAGTCGGTCCTTCAGCTAGTATTACTGCTTGCCTTGTGTCCTTCCCGTCTACATTCGGGTCTTGACAGAGGTCACCTGCAGCTTCTGTGGGCTGTGCCTGAATCTCTATGCCTGGGGGTTTTTTGGGGGGGGATTAGGGGAACAGGCAGTGGAGGGGATAGTGCCCTTAGGCACAGCCCACAGCACATGATGGACCCACTGGATGTTGGTAGAAAAATGCCCCAGACTCCTTGCCCCTTCGTGGGAAGGTTCTGGGATGTATCCAACCCAGCCTCTAAGAGACGAGGACAAGATTGAGTCCCTGCTGCTCACCTGGAGGCCAACTCATTAACGCATGCCCCTCTGCTTTTCTCCCTTCCTTGCCCTGTTTCCCGTCCTTCACTCGCATCCTGTGTGTTAGGGCGGATGCATGGCAGCTACCAATACCCCAATCCCTACTCCGGGTCAGCTTGCAGAACGCAATCTAATGTTCCACCTATGTCCCAGGCTCTGAGATAGGCAAATAGAGTACACATATAAATAATATGTCATTTTCTGTCCTTGTTAAAGGACATGTTAATAACTCAGGTCTTCTGACTCTCAATGCAGTGTTTTTGTTTCTTGTGGGTTTTTTTTTTTTTTGCCATATCATATCGGTGCATTTTATTACAATTCAATGGCACTCATCTTTTTTAATTTCATTGGTCTTCTCAGTAATCAGTCGAACTAAATGAAGTTTTATTATGATAACTTTATTCCGGTCCCTTTTTGTTTTAAAGACCTGACTAAAATATTAATCCTTAAATATCCTTAAATACACATTTTAACTGGAAACCAAGCTGCTGCCCTGATGCTCTATTGGCATCTCCATTTTTCTAATATTTATGTTTCTCCTCCCTCTGCTCTTAGCAAATGTTGATGTTTGGTTCACCCTGATCAGTATTTAGCTCTTCTGGTCAATTTATCTTATTTATTGATCTAAGCAGAAAATCAATGCAGTCTTCATTTGCCATCCTGTTTAATACAAGAGAGTGTGATTCTGTGGCAACGATGCCCAAGTTGCTAAGACCTTGATAGGACAGCAGCCGACTCCACCCAGAAAGCCTTCCAGGATCCAGTTCTGAGTCACTTCTCCTCCTGCTGAGCTCCCACCCCCACTGGAGCTCCGCTTGCGCTCTCCTAAGAATGGAGACTGACAGCAGGGTCCCCTAGCCAGGTCTTGATTCCCCCACACTCACTAAGTACAAGTTGAGTATCCCTTATCTGAAATACGTGGGACCACAAGTGTTTCAGATTTAGGATTTTTTTCAGATTTTGGATTATTTACATATGTATAATGAGATATCTTGGGGATGGGACCTAAGTCTAAACACAAGATATATTAATCCTTATGTTTCATATACAACTTCTACACATTGCCTCAAGGTAATTTTATACAATATTTTTAATAATTTTGTGCATGAAACAAAGTTTGTGTACATTGAACCATCAGAAAGCAATAAGTGTGAAATTTTCCACTAGTGGTATCAACTTGGCATTCAGAAAGATTCAGATTTGGGAGCATTTTGGATTTCAGACTTTCATATTAGGGAAGGTCAACCTTTACAATGAGCGTATTAAGTTTACTTTCTGAATGCATTGGGTCTCAGAGAACTCTGCCCAAACATTCCCACTCAAAGGGCCACTTATGTAAATGTACGGGGAGGTAAAATGCCTTTGCAATAATAAATAACAAGACCAAGAACATTTCTGAAAAACCAGTTGCTTTTATATTTTAGCATCTGCTTTGTAGCCTCAAATCCCTACTCGTTGCAGAAGTTTTGGTGTCAGACCTTGGATTCTAATCCCATCTCCTCCACTAATTAACTGAAACCTTTGGCAAATTATTGACACTCTCTGAACGTCTGTTTACTCTGCTGTAAAATGAGAATAATGATAATGTATCAATCTTCAGTATTGTTGCCAGAATTACAGATAGTGTAGGTGAAATTCATTGCAGAGTGCTGGCTCCCATTGTTGTGTGATTAGTACCATCAGACTTTTTAAATTTCTTTTTTAATTGTAATGGCAGTCATTGTCTTTTCAGAAAGAGCTATTTACAGTTCCTTTACTGTAGGGTATCATTACTATTCACCTTATTCCTACCTACCACTTCCTCTGAAGAACAAGAATAAAGCCCAACTAAACGCTGGGTTCAGGGGCAGAAAGGAGACCCACGTGTTTTCTGTCTAGAAACTGGCAGGTAAATGTCTGGGTTATTTACTTACTTTTGGTATCACGTTCTCCCACTAGCCTGTGTCTGTGCAGGGCTTAGCACAGAGAAAGCTCTCAGTCAGTCCTAGCAGGGAGGTAAGGAAGGCTGCTTGTGGCTTTTCTGCAGACGCTCACTCAAAGGGAGTGAAAAGCAACCCCTCAGGCCATGCAAGGCAAGGCAGTGCTTGTGCTAAAGAAAGACATGCAGGTGCTCTATGGGGAACTCTAACCAAGCCTGGGGCTAGGAGTCAGACGTGGGTGTCCAGAAAAGCTGCAAGGGCGGGATCTCTCTCTGAGTCCTGAAGTCAACAGGAGTTAACCTGAGGGTGCGTGGGGGAAGAGTAGGGAATTATGGACCTAAAGTGTGGTGGTTTAAAAATGTATAGATTTGGCCTGTTGGGTAAACAGAAGTAATTACTAAGGTGAGGAGGGAAGAGAGAAGAGCCAGAGAGAGAGATGTTGGGGTAGGGAGTGGTACCAAGGACAAGAAATAATAACAGCCTGTCTTACTGGGTACTCACCCATGACAGGCACCTGTTAGGGACCCTGCCAGTTCATGTTATAGAATTCAAACAACAACTAGTAAAGGCAGGTCGTGTTAGGATCTGAATTTATGATAGGAGGACTGAGGCTGGAAGAGACAGTGACTTGCCCAAGGTCACCTAGTCTAGCAGTTCCCCAACCTTTTGGCACCAGTGACCGGTTTCATGGAAGGGACAGTGGAGGCGGGGGCGGGGGGGGGGGGGGGGGGGGGGGGGGGGGGGGGGGGGGGGGGGGGGGGGGGGGGGGGGGGGGCACCGAGCTCTGCGCACAGGGGTTGGGGACCGCAGACTTAGTAAGAGAGTGGACCCAGGACACAACTGCACCTAGATCTCTCCTGCTTTGTGAGCAGAATCTTATGCACCTGCAGCCCTGCCATCAGGGCATTATACTTGAGAAAACGTTGCAACAACCTAATGTTCTGTAACAGGGGATTGGATCACTTAATTGGGCAACTTTGAAATAGAATGTAAAACAGAGCCATGAAAAGCATGTATTTGAAAGGAGAAAAAGTGTCCCAAATGTCCTTGGAATAATGTTAAGGAAAAAAAAATAGAAGAAGACAAATACCAAGGCGTATGTATAATATGATTCTAAAATGAGTGTGTGTAAATGTGTATGTGTGTATGTGGCACGTACGTGTAGTACACATTGCAGGTATTTCAATGAGTAAAGCAGATAAAAACTTGTGCCTTTGCACAATTTATATTCTGCACGGGAAGAAGCAAAAAATAAACACTAACTGTAATAAATTACTTTAGGCGTTAGGAGATTGGGAGTGCTGGAAGATGGGTAAGGAGTGGAAGTGCAATGGCTATGGGGTAGGGTTGCCAGACAAAATACTGAGTGCCCAGTTGAATTTGAATTTCAGGCAAACAATGAATAATTGCAATATTGGGGACACGTTTATACCACATAAATGTATTCATTGTTTATCTAACATCCAAATTTAATTGGATGTCCTGTATTTTTACTTGGTAAATCTGGCAACCCTAATATTAGGTGGGCATCCTGTGACATTGGGCAGGTGACATTTCAGCCTTGAGGCCATCTGGGGAAAGAGCATCCACGCTTGGATCAAAGAGAGCAAAATAACAACAATAGTGTTCTCTGGGCAGAGGGATTAACGGATTTGTTTTTCTTTTTTTCAGTGCTGTTTAAATACCTTACGGCAGCAATGTATTACTTTTATAATAAAAAAAAATAGATTAAAAGTCAGTGAGCTGGATGCTGTGTAGTGAGGTCTGACTGGGACCGACACAGCTTCATCTGCCTTCGCTCTGTTGCTCTTGCTCTTTCATTCTCTGAGTTTCTGGCAAACCAGACTCCCAGCCGCCCCTCCCACTTTAACCTGCCCTCTCCACTTTCCTCATCAACAGATCTTCAGCCCTCAAACCGCCATACCTTAAATGCTGGCATGTAAGGCGAGCGTCTACACCACAAACCCATCCCTCAGATAGGAGGCTGTCACCTTGGGCATGGCTGTCTCACACATGAAGGCTACTTGCCCAACTCATTTATTGTAAACAGCAACTGCTTGGGGAAGATACATGAGACTGGATCAAGAATTATATGTGAAGAGTCGGAAAAAGTAGTTTTATTGAAACAAAAGAGTGAGCAAGGGCAATATTTCTAAATTTATTTATGGTTATACTAATATGTGATTTTATAATAAATAGTATGGTTATTACCAAAGTAATACATGAAATGCTATAATTAGATATGTCACTGGTTCATTTGTATTTCTAAGCAAAATTTATATATTCAGGCAGATCAAATAACTCTTAAAATCTTCTCAGGAATATGAGCGGTGGGCTGCCTTCTATTCAGGGCTACGCGGGGAGAGCTTGCTATTACGCTCTAAGCACTACAGCCTTTCCATCTTAGCTGTTACAATAAATAATAGCTTATATGCCTTGAATACTTACAATGCAACTGGTTCTAAATGCTTTCTTTGTATTAATTCATTTTATCCTGACAACAACCCCATGAGGATGGTGTTATTGTTACTCCTTTGAGCTTTAGGCAGTCTGGCTCCAGAGCTTGTGCTTAAAATATATGTAAAATTTGTATCATGGAAAATGTCAAGCATATACAAAAGTGGAAAGAACAGTACAGTGGGGTCCCATGTGCCTGTTACCCGGCTAAAATCACCTCACCTCATGGCCCAGAGACAGAATGTTAATCAGGCGATGCTGTCTGACTCCTCAAAGCCCATTGTCACAGAGTCTGCTTGCCTGCTCATCCCAGATCCTACACTTGCAGCCTGTGGGACTTTGTACGTGGCCCTGTGGTTGCCGTGCTAGGTAACATAGTTGCTACTTCACATTGTGTGGTAAGACAGCTCCTAGTAAGTGCCTAGCTCACTATTCAACACATAGTAAACGCTTGGTAAACATTATTATCCAATTAACGTTCATCTTCCGCATGCTCCTGGAATCTGCAAAAGGGCTGCGGCATACCCACAAACCCAGTGGCAGGCATTCAGTAAATGTCACTCGAGTAAACAAAAGCGAAATGTCTTGCGCCTCAGCCCGAAAGCTCCAACACATATGGCTGGCTGATTATCCTTCAACAGAGAAATTTTCCTGCCCAAATTAATAGTTAGCACTACTCAAAACCTTTTCAAAACACAAACAATCTTTAAGAGAAATTGTATACTAATGCAAATGTCAAGGTACCTCTGGCTACTGTTAGTAAAATAAACTGAACAATGAATACATTAGATACATCAATGCCAGGCATTTGTGTTCTAAGAACTTTGCTTTGATGACTATCTGTGGAATTCTTTCTAGATGAACTGGAATTGCCTTGTTTATGTGAAGCCTTGCAGAAAGCTGAATTCTTCCTATGCCAACCTCGGGGCCACTGGCACCAAATGGAATGTGAGGCCAGGCACAGGAATAAAATCACTAATAAGATCAGTGGTACATTTTCTTTCTGTGGGCAGCTGTGTCAGGCAGAGCTGGGTTCATGTCCCACCCTCTACCACTCACCAGCCTGGAATGGGCCATTTCTCTTCTTGGAGTTGCTGTCACCCTATGTACAAAAGGGAAATGCAAAAAGCAATCATGAGGCTCATTATGAGACTGAATGAGATAACATTACAAATTTCTTTCCCCTCCAGAGAGTTTTAGACATGTTAACTTCTGTTATCTCGTGTCTTCTTTAGTGGCAATGCCATTAATATATCCCCATCTTTCAAACAAGAAAACTGAGGCTCATGGAGATTAAGTGACTTACTCAGAATCACACAGCTTTGACAGGGAACTCATTATAATTTCAGATTCTGAGTGCCCAAAGACCATTTTATAGCTGAGTGCTTACATGTCATTTATTTAAATGCGTGTGTGGTAGGGGGGCAATGAATGAAATTCTCTCGTGTTCTCTGCATGGAGTTGAGATGTCTACAATGCCGAGGAGAGTGGGTTCTCTTGATTATATCATACAGTAACCAGAAGATTTCCTTTAACTACCATGCTGAGCTGTTGCTAGCAATTTGAAATGTTTATGTGAGTCCCAGGCAGCCGATCATCTGGGTGGCAGGTGCAGTTAGAAACATGGAATAAGAAGAGAGTTTATTTATAAATGGCCAGATGAATCCCCAAAATGAACTTGTCAGTCAACCCAAGAAATGTAACTGTGAAGGAACAGGAAATTAATGATTGTCCCCGTTGGCACAGACAGGCACTCCAATAGTGGGGTATGATTTGCTGGCTGTCAGCACATTTCTCGTTCCCTCCGCCTTGTTGCCAGTTATTTCTGTCAATAGGAACTCAGTTCAATACCTCGGAAACG